>JANRMT010062857.1:926636-953605 GCA_026402145.1 Polypterus bichir lapradei
GAATAAGAAATCAGGAAGGGGGCAAATAGTTTTTCACACCACTGTATATGCTGTATATATTTAACAGAAAATGACTACCTGTACAGTCCTTTAAAGACAGAAAATTAAACACTAAATGAAAAGCAAACTAAATTTTAATGTTCACCGACTAAATAAAACAACGCACACTGTTTACGTTTTATGCCACCTCTTTTCTTTGCTGAATCCATAATGGGGCTATACAGCAGCAAATAAATGATAAAATGAGAAGGAATGAGCAGGAATGCCTGTTAGCAGGTGCAAGCAAGACCCAACAACTGATTATCGACTACAGTGACATCAAAACATAAACGGCGCCTCCAGAAAACAGTGGTGCACCAATGCGGTAAATTTGAAAATGCGCTCCGAAATCCATGCCGGAAATCTGAAGGAACCGGATTCTCGATAGCTGGATATTTGATTGTCAACCTGTACAAAATTTGAATACTGACCTCTCTTTATGGAGTTTACCTGTTTTCCTAGTATTGTCACAGGTTTTTGTCACATATCTCAAGGACATGGGTGTTATTTTTATTGGTGATTTTAATTTGGCCCTTTGTTAGTGAATGAGGGTGTGTGTGAGTTTGCCCAGTAATGTGGGTTTAGAGATATAAGAGTTGATAGATTAAAAGAAGCTGAACACATAGATTCTTACACTGTAAACTGCTGACATTCCGTTTAGCAGAGATTTAAATCATGCAAGATGCCATTGATGATCAAAGAAGTCGAAATGCTTTAAAAGTGTGACAGTGCTAGCAGGATGCAAAGGGGTAGTGCTACAGTGATTATAGTTTGCTAATTAAAAAAACAGGTTTAAGGTTAAAGGTGTACTCCACTAAAAATTTTTATATTTTTTATTTTTACTTACACTGTTTTTTTGTAGGGCTCCTTGAAAACAAAAATGTATTTGCTGTGAGAATTAAAATAAAAAAGATATAATTACAGTATAATATAATACAAGCCAATGGTGACCAGTGCTGAACTTTGTCTAATGATATGAA
Organism: Polypterus bichir lapradei; assembly: GCA_026402145.1. Classification (NCBI taxonomy): domain Eukaryota; kingdom Metazoa; phylum Chordata; class Cladistia; order Polypteriformes; family Polypteridae; genus Polypterus; species Polypterus bichir. Next base: position 927,656 of record JANRMT010062857.1, read on the forward strand.
AAAACTTTGATAAGGAAAAATCTCATATCACTGGTGTCACATAATCTATGTACCATTTATTCAATAGTTACCTCATGACGTGCAAAACACATGATTTTTTTTGCGAAAATAAAAAGCTTCTGCCAGTTGTATGTTGGAGTTATAGTGTATACTGATTTGAGATACAAAATAATAGGAGCACGGTTAGAGCTTTGTATTTGCAAGGTTTAATAGAGGGTATTAACTAAGTATTGATAAAAAATAATCAATTCTTGAATAACCAATGTACTGCTGAGAAGAACAAAGAATAATCTGTCAAATTTGGGTCATAGAGGTTGTCATCCTTAATATTCATTCTTGTATTGAGATTTGGACTCTTGATATGTCCAGTTTAGGACACTAAAATTTTGTTTTTAAACTATTATAGTGTAGCTTTGGCTTTATACTGGATTCTTGTCTTGTTGGAAAACAAGTTATTTCCCAAGGTACAGGTTTCATGCAGACTGGATCAGGGTTTCCTCCAGGATTTCCATCTGTTTTACTGTGTTCATTGTACTCTCTACCCTCACAAGCTTTACAGGGCCTGCTGCAGAGAGGTATCACCACAGCATGTTGCTGCCACTACCATTTGGGGAACCGGCATCATCCCACCTGACTGGAAAATGGGACTTGTCGTTCCTATCTAGAAAGGGAAGGGTGATCGCCTGGATTGTGGCAACTATGGGGGATAATACTGCTCTTGGTGCCGGGTAAGGTCCTTGCTAGGGTAGTCCTCAATAGAATCCATGATCACTTGCTCACCTGCTGGCGACCGGAACAGTCAGGTTTTACGCCTAAGAAGTCTACCATTGATTGCATCCTGGCAGTGATGTTTCTTATTGGAGTGCAGAGTTTCTTTGCAGTCTTTGTCAATTTTCATAAAGCATTTGAATCAGTTGATTGAGTTGCCCTGTGGGACAAATTTAAGTTAAAGAAACCTTAAGTGAGCAGCATTATTTATAAGACTAAAAGTATGGCGGCGTAAAGGAAGGGTGCTTACCTTTTTTGTGTTGAAGGCGCTGCCACAGGAACTTGGGGCCATCTAGTGGGTGAGCACTGTGAGGTGTGGTCTGTCTGGGCACATGTGGAGCCGGTATAATGGCCAGTACAGGTTCCTCCACACGTGTTCAGTTTTACACGCCGGGATCCTCGCAGCCTGTCCAGCGCAGGCAGTTTAAGGTGCAGAGTGTCTGGAAGAAAAAGCCAGCATTTGCTTTTGTAACCAAGGTTGAATCAGAGATGGGGATCCCTTATTGTGAATATATGAGACTTACCAACTGGTGTGCCTGAGCTCAGCATAGCCATTGGCCATTCAGGGGGGCTTACATACACGACCAGCAGGGGTTCGATTCTAAATAGAAAGTTGCTTGGGGCATGTTTATCGAGAGGAGCCAGTTAAGGTTGTTCGATGTAAATATAATGCTTCCTGGACACATCTTCAGGGAAATGTAAAAGGAACATCTCACCTGGGGAAGACCTAAAGCCAGAAACAAAATATACTAGAGTGTAACATATCTTGACTATTCCACAACCGTCTAGCTGCTCCACAAGAAGGGCTAGAGGAAACTGCTGAAATCAGAATCAGATTTCTTGGCCAAGTATGCATGTATACAAAGGAATTTGACTCAGGTTTTGGCGACTCTCCAGTTATAAGTTACATAATTGATATACACACAATCACACACCTCAGATTAAAAAATGACAAAACAAAAAAAATAGTAGGGACTGCCTGGTCAACCAAGCTCAATGTATTACAACTACAACCTTCACTAGTGAAAATAATAATAATGATGATTTCTTTTCTGCAACCCTGAATTTTAATGCTGTATTTCTAACTGTATAAAAATACCTAAAATACTGAAAACTAGTCCCAAGTCTTTTCAGTGAATACAAGAACAGAGTTGCTTTTACTCTTCAAAGCCATCATAGTGCCTGAATTACAGGATCTCTGGTATAGGAAAAAAATAACACAATTTTAATTTACTATTAATTTAATATGTTATTTTTCAATATATGCTGGAAAAGTGTTTGCCTATATAAACTAGTAATCAAACCTAGGTGCCTTGAAGCATGATTCGGGAAAAAATATACATTAACATGTTTAATGTGTTACAGAAGCTGGATGGTTCAAAATGTTGATACTCAACGTTTTACCTTCATGATAATTTGAGTTGCAAACTCAACTTAGTATTGTGAACCCAAAAATTCGTTTTCAAGTTTGGCACAGTCATTTCAAAATAAAGAATAATGAAGAATGAAAGATGCCAAACTTTTTTTTTTGGGCTTTTTCACTAACCTAGTGCACTGTAGAAGTGTTGTGTATATATTAGTTTGCACAGATAGGGTGTGTTATTTCCAGTGAAATGAGTAGATGTTGAAAAATAATATATACTGTACATACTCTAGTCTGATATTTTTCTGTACATCTGCTAGAGGGCAGTCATGGTCTGAGGTGGGATGGTATGGGACCATGGTGTTCCTCCAAGATAGTAGAGATCTGGCTCTTTGATGGCAAAAGAAGGTTTAAGGGTACAGGGATATGATAGAGGGGCCACTAGAGTCAATGAGTAGATAGTTGCTGAATTCTCAAATTGCAAAAGAAGACAGAGACCATTATCAATAGCAGAATTAAACTGGAAATGTGTAGACTTCTTTTGGTATTTGCAAGTGGGCAAGTTATCTGACCAGTCAAATTAAATCTATGTAAGCCAGGCTTAAAGAGGTAGCAGGGCTCTGTTAACATAATGCTTTGCTTTTGTATTTTACAATAAGATAAGTACTTATCTTCCTTGATTATTGTGATTAATGAAGATGCACTTTTTATTTACCTTTAGGCCTTTCTGTCCTGTTGTGGGTGCATGGTACTGCTAAAAGGGTCATCAAAGGTTCCAGATTTTTAAGATTTGACGGAGCGCCTGATTTGAACACAATTGACAAATTAGCTCCTGTTTTATTTAATCCACACTTAATGCCCAGAGGGGACTGGGCGGTCTCATGGTCTGGAATCCCTACAGATTTTAATTTTTCTCCAGCCGTCTGAAGTTTTTTTGTTTTTTCTGTCCCTCCTGGCCATTGGACCTTACTCTTATTCGATGTTAATTATTTTGTTTTCTTATTGTGTCTTTTATTTTTCTATTCCTTATTATGTAAAGCACTTTGAGCTACTGTTTGTATGAAAATGTGCTATATAAATAAATGTTGTTGTTGTAATGCTAGAAATGGTAAACTTTTATTTTAGAGATATCAATAATACGTTAGTCAAAATTTCAAAACAATTACAATGTGCACATTATGTAGTAATAACATTCATTTTAATATGCAACTGTCACTCTTGAGAGTCTTAGTTCATGTTGATTTTCAAAGAGAGAGACTTTGGGAACTGCTTTACAGCATGAAAGCCTCAAGCAGGACAGATGGAGGCTGTTCATAGTTAATGTTTCAAACATTCATCAACGTTTCAGGGGCACAGTGGTTTCAAGTACTGCCAGAGGACACTGATGCCTTGTTGACCTAGGACTTTATAGACCTGCCTATGTAGACTGCTTCTGTAGAGATCTATAGAAAGTGGATGAGCCACATCATCTTGGTACATTTGGTGTGGGGGATAACAGTATAGTCAAGCCCAGTGAGACGATAGGGGTTTGCTTTGCTAATTTATTCTGTTGATTCCTGTACTCCCTTTCTTGACTCCTCCTCCTTTTTTGTTTATATAGATAATTTTTGCTTTTTTGGCCTCATATTCTTGGGAGTAGTTTATTTATTAATGTGTGTGTGTGTGTGTGCGCGCATTGTACTTTTTGAATTATATTTTATATGTGTCTTTTGATGGAAGTTTTGTTGCTTTTTTCTTTTCTTTAGAATACAATGGTTGTACTATGTATCTTTTGTGTGAGCTGTGTGTTATTGTAAATGTTTTGTTTTCTAAAAAAATTCAGTTAAAGAATAATTAACTGATATGCATTGTTCTTCATTATGATTGCAGAGAATTACTGATTCACTTTAGACATTTATAGTGTGTTATCTTCTAATGTTTTTTTATCTTACAGGCATGGAGCTATTTGAAGAGGCCTTGCGGCGCTGGGAGCAAGCACTGTCATTTCGCAGTCGACAGGCTGAAGATGAAGCCAGTTGTGGTTCCATTAAGCTGGGAGCTGGTGATGCAATCGCGGAAGAAAGCGTAGAGGTAAATCATCACTTCCAGAGCTACCAAAAAACAGCAGTTTTGTATTTTAAATTGCCCAATAATACAGATAGAAAAACATTATTTTTGAATTACATAGCTGACAGTCTGCAAAATAGAAATTTCTTCATATTTTTCAAAAATAATTTGAAGGTGTGACTTTTCATGAAGGGCGGCACGGTGACGCAGTAAAAACTTAATGAAGTGGTTAATAGATATTAAGCAGTTTATAGATATTTTTACATTACTAGGAGGCTTTGCAAACATTGTGAAGAGTGGGGCTGAACGCACCCCAAGGAGACGTGGTCGCTCCTCTGACACCCCTCTTTAACGGTGATACAATGGGAGTCAAATAACAGTTTTTTTTTAATTCCTCTTTGCTCGATCAGCTGCTGGCTTGCTGCTGCTACTGTGCAGCGTGATCTGCATTTTGTGCGGCGCTTCAAACGTTTTAAAGTCACTGCCTTGTCTCTCTTCTCCCCACTAAGTGTTTTGAATAGTTTTATGTTAATAAAATATTTGTGACAGATAGGGGTGCCACTGAGCCTCAAAACCTGGACTTAACCAGCACAAATATAGTCACGACTTCAAAAGAGAGGTTTTCATTATTAAAATAATATAAAATAATAAGGTTTCTTCAAAGGTTTCAGAAGCACAATTACAAACAAAATCTCCCTTCCTTCTCTCTCTATTCACCTCCCTTCAGTGAGTGTTGCCTTCCTTCCTCCCAACTCTGACTCAACTTGAGGAATACTTTCCATGCCAGGGTAAAGCCAGATGGAAGCCCCAAAAAAATGGGATCATGAATCCCCACAGCACTCATGGGACCCAGCAGGGTAGTCTATCGGCGCTTCAGCTCCTAGCATGCCCTGCAGGTGTCCACATGGTTACCGAGGTCCTGGGATGCTGCCGTCTTTTGGGGTTATTAGTGGGGTAAGCATATTCCAAAATAGGAAGCTTCCCTTAAGACTCCTATGTTTTGTCTTCCTGTCTGGGTAAGGGTCACATACCCCATCCTGGGCGGGATGCCAGTCCATTGCTGTCCTTCCATTTGTGCTTCCCGTCTTGGCAAGGGTCCCGCTTTTCTTCCAGACAGGATGCCGGATAATCATGCCTGGTACTTACAGCTACATAGCTTTAAAAGAAATGAGTAAAAACAGTTATAGAAATCTCAGAAATGTATCTTTAATATAGATAGACTCAGCATTTTCTTTAAGATGTATTTCCAGTGAAATTCAGTAAAACAAAATCTATATTGGTAAATTAAGTTTGATGTTACATTTTATTAGATGTTTAATTAACCAATTGTTATTTTATCTAAGAATTTGTTTACATTTTAAAATTGTATCAGAAAGTTTAGAATGTTTCTTTTAGTTAACAAAAAACACAGTTAACAAAGATACTGTTTTGTTTGAGTATCTTTGATTATTTTTCTTTTTTCCTTGATGACAACTAATAGTCATTTTTGGGATTCTGCAACATTTTTATTGTGGCTACAAGTTTGTAAACTTTCATTCTTTGTCTCCTTGATTTTCTATGCTGTAATCCTTCTATTCATGCGTGTCCCTGGCAACCATGTCCTCCAGAGTCTGTGTATGTCATATGTCTTCTGTAGAGTACATGATATTTTCTAGTTTCTCCCCCAAATTGAATTTTTACCCGTCAACACACTATGTACCGTTTTGAATTAACCATTAATTACAAATCTAATTTCCTGCTTTCCTGTAATAGACAGGATTACAAGGTTGTCAAAGTTTAACATGGCTGTAATGCAGGCAGAATTTTGTTTCAAGATGAAACCCATCTAATTCATCATAAGTCATGTAAAAGCACAGGCAAACACATACTTACTGAGAGACTTTTTTTTTTTTTTTTTTTAAAGACTAGGTGTTTCTCTAAAAAAGTTCATGTGAAAGAAAAATCACCCTTTTAAGTAAAACACTTACTGAAATGAAAATCAAGTTTTGATACAAAAGTATCTGGTATAGTGTGTTTTAACTTCCTGAACTCGCTGTTTTTTTTTTTTTTTTTAATTGTTTGGTAATTTGATTGTTTTTTACCATGTGCCTAATACTGTCAAGATAGTCCCTGCCATGCTGGTGAGAACTAAAATTCCTTCTGACTTGCAGGATATCATGAATATGTAATCAAATATTCTGTAATAGATTGAAGCTGGGGTACTCGACAAGGCTCTCTTTCACAAAAATCCATCATTCTTGGTGTGTTATTCCCTGGTCTGTCTCTATTCTAGCATGGATCAACTCAGAGAGATGTGGGAAGTGAGAAGGAGCACGTAACAGTTAGCACAGGTAGTGGAAACAGAATAGGATAGTGAGGTTTGTTGAGCAACACTGGGCCTTGAGCACTATGAGATGGAGCAATAGAACTGAAATGCAGCATAGCATGGAGACTTGAGTTCAGCTGCTATATAAGTAACACTCCATTTTAAGGTTCACTTCCTCACCCACTGTTTTTTTTCTCGTTTCCTTGTTGCTCACCTGATAGCTAGCTGCATGTGTACAATACCTGATGAGAACTAGTGTATAACTACACTGATACAGAACTACTTTCATGAAACAATTGCAGAACTTTGTCTGTTATGTTTATTTAAACTATGGCAATTTAAAGACAAAAGTTGGAATTCATTTTTTGTTTACCTCATCAGTTTGAAAACCACTGATTTAAGTGACACTATTAGATGGCAGTGTACAGTCTAATGCATCTAAATCTTTTAATTATCCATGAAAAGCAGTGCTGATTACTTAGTTAAGTAGAGAAAGAACATTATAGCCTAAACCTTGCTTATTGATCTTTTAAGTAAGATTTTTCTGTTACTGAATTAGACCTTTTTCAATTTCACATTCCCTGTAAAATACTTGGAGCAGTTTGCCATTGTATAAAGACAAATGACAAGGCATTACAATGGATCAGAGAACATTCAAGAGCACGTTTTTAAAGGATTCAGTGAGTAAATCTGATCAACCAGGAGGATATTGCAATTTTTGTACCAAGTGTTTCAAAAGCAAATGGTCATTTCTGTATAATTTTAAGGGAAAGATGAGAAGTCAAGTTGAAAAAAAGATATTAGCAAGAAAGGGGATATGTATAGGTAAATGTAATTTAGAAACTTTTAAGTTTTTTAGGCATTTTAGTTTTCTGGAAATCACAAAACACACATACTTGAAGGTACCTGGGGTATTCTCATGTTTCTTCTGTGTTATTAAATGTCGTGAATCGTTTAGATGAATTGCTCTGTTGCTTACTGACAAATATATATACACTAGGAAAGCCAATGGGAATCTAGTACAACTCATTTCTCAGATGTCACCCTGTGTAATATATTGCACATTATGCTGTAATTATATCCCAACAACAGTGTACCACTGTAAGCAGGATATTCAAGTGCACCCACTCTTGATTATAAAAAAAAATGTTGTTTGAGTAAAACATTGTTTAAAAAAAAAAAACAAAAAAAACTACATGACAGTTGTTATTATTATCTGTGGTAATATTTGTATTTGGTACTTGTGCATTGCATTGTAGTTATGTTTAAAATATAATGAATTCTATTTTTTAGGACATTATTAGTGCAGAGTTTATTCACAAATTGGAGTCTTTGCTTCAAAGAGCCTATCGCCTGCAGGAGGAGTTTGAAGCCACTTTAGGAGCCTCTGATCCCTCCTCTCTTGCCAATGATATTGGTGAGTGATTATTTTGTAAATTCTGCATGTTCTCGTATTTATAGTCCAGATTGGTGGATGCAAAGATGGGCTTGAAAAAACATGGAGTACTTAACATTGTTAGAATAATTAGAATAGTATTCATTTATTCACAGTCTTCATGTTGTTTTTTTGTAGCATCTGGAAGGATGATACATGCTATACATTAAAGCAACCACCATGATACAATATGGTATTTATGGATTAAATTGCATATATCTAAAGTAGATGCCATTCCACATTGTTAACCAATGCCTGGAAGTTTCCTTGCATAACAAATGCTTAGTTGAACAGATTCAGAACTAATGCATTGCCTATTTTGGAGTACATCCTGTCATCCAATTATTTTTGGACAGACGCTTTACCTTGTATATCACCCAGAGAATGCAGTCAGGGGCATTTGAGCTATATGCTCAAAGTACCTTTGCCAACTCCTTTCAAATCTGAGAAACAGTAGTCCTACTCTAAAGTTCTCTTATAATGCCAAGCTGCTTTCCCTTTCACAGAAAGCAAGCTTAACAACCCTTTACAGGAGCCTTATTTTGGGCTCATGTACACACAATCTCATTCCTCTAGTCACTACCCAGATGTGAGGGTGTGGGTGAGTGTACACAGGCAGGGAAAAAAACAGTGGCTTTGTGCATTCTTTTCTCAGTATTGTAGTCCAGTACTATTCATAAGGCTGCTGACACAGTACTGGTTTATTGGTCAATCTTACAGTCGTGTCAGCCATTGCTTGTGAACTAGACAGCAATGTACTTGAACTTCTGTGTTTGGGGCAGCAGCTCCTTCTTTACCTGCATGAGCAAAGCACTCTTTTCTAGGAAAGAATTTTGTCCTTAGATTGGAGATTCTGATTTTCATTCCAACTACATTCTACCCAAATGTAAAATATTGCAGTGTGAGCTAGTGTGTTATGAGAAATGAAGAAGAAAGTATCATCTGCAGGCAACAGAGGTGCAACTGTTAGGTTCTCAAACTAAATACTTTTTAAAACTTGCATAGACTTTAATGTGCTGTTCATGAATATAATAAAATCAAAAAGACACAAGATGTACCATTCGTAAAGTCCAGTGCCAACACAGTAGAAAAAAACAGCTGTTACTGCGCAAGAACTCTTACTCATACTCTTGAAATACCTTCCCCAGGATACCACAGGGCACGTCATCAAACTTTTTCCCAAGTTCACAAAGCATAAGTAGACAAGATTACTAATCTCACGTGGTCCCTTCAGATATCCATACAAGGATAAAAACTTGGTCCACTGTTCCACGGCCAAGACAAATCAACTTTGCCCTTCCTGAATCTGAGTTTTAGCTGTTGAGTGGAGTTTCCATTCCAGTAATCCAAGAGAGGCTTTTCTAGGGAGGCCAAGTCATATGGCACTTTAGGTATTGAAACACACTCTTGTCTCTTTTTTTAAAATCGAGGATCACCATCCTACTCTTCTAGTCCAAATGCACTATTCCTGTCTTACACATCACAGTAAAGAGGTATGTTAGCCAAAACATCTCCTACAGTATCCAAGGCTTTCAGCATTTCCACCTGGACCTCATAATGGGATGAGTTCCTGTCTACACATCCTGAGTCATTGAGTGGCCTGGTAGAACTAAACTGCTGAAAAAAATTAAAGGAATACTTTGAAAACACATCAGATCTCAATGGGGTAAAAAAAATCATGTTGGATATCTATACTGATATGGACTGAGTAATGTGTTAGGAACAAAAGGATGCCACATTTTTTGATAGAAATGAAAATTATCAACCTAAAGAGGGCTGAATTCAAAGATACCCTGAAAATCAAAGTGAAAAAATAATGGGGCAGGATAGTCCATTTTACCGAAATTTCATTGCAGCAACTCAAAATTGAACTCAGTAGTTTGTATGCCCCCCATGTGTTTGTACGCATGCCTGTCAACGTCAGGGCATGCTCCTAATGAGACGACGGATGGTGTCCTGGGTGATCTACTCCCAGATCTAGACCACGACATAACTGAGCCCCTGGACAGTCTGAAGTGCAACCTGGCAGCATCGGATAGACCAAAACATAATGTCCCAGAGGTTTTCTATTGGATTTAGGTCAGGTGAGCGTGGGGGCCAGTCAGTGGTATCAATTATTCCTCCAGGAACTGCCTGCATACTCTCAACACATGAGGCCAGGCATTGTTGTGCACCAGGAGGAACCCAGGACCCACAGCACCAGCATACGGTCTGACAGTGGGTCAAAGAATTTCATCCCAATACATAATGGCAGACAAGGTGCCATTGTCTAGCCTGTAGAGGTCTGTGCGTCCCCCCATGGATATGCCTCCCCAGACCATCACTGACCCACCACCAAACCAGTCATGCTGAATAATGTTACAGGCAGCACAACTTTCTCCAAGGCTTCTCCAGACCCTTTCATGTCTGTCACATGTGCTCAGGGTGAACCTGTTCTCATCTGCAAAAAGCACAGGGTGCCAGTGGTGGACCTGCCAATTTTGGTATTCTGTGACAAAAGCTAATCAAGCTTCACGGTGCTGGGCAGTGAGCACAGGGCCAGCTAGAGGATGTCGGGCGCTCAGGCCACCATCATAAACCTTCTGGCATTGGCACATATTGATGTGCCACCATCCTGGAGAAGTTGGACTACCTGTGCAACCTCTGTAGGGTCCAGGTATTGCCTCATGCTACCAGTAGTGACTGTGACCATAGCCAAATGCAAAACTAGTGAAAAAACAGTCAGAAAAGATGAGGAGGGAAAGATGTCAGTGGCCTCCACCTGTTAAACCATTCCTGTTTTGGGGGTGGTCTCATTGTTGCCCTCTACTGCACCTGTTGTTAATTTCATTAACACCAAAGCAGCTGAAACTGATTAACACCCCCCTCTGCTACTTAACTGACAAGGTCAATAACCCAGAAGTTTCATTGACTTGATGCTAGACTCTCCTTAAAAAGTGTTCCTTTAATTTTTTTGAGCAGTATATTTTAGGCCAAGTCATTCTTCATGCCTTCACTAATATTCATTTATTTACACATGGGCCTCTGTTTTGGCCACTGCAGCTAAAAGCACGTACGTGCACTTACCATGTCCGTCTAGTTCGCATGAAACAACTCTGATCCCAGCTGTCTTTTTTCTTTTTTAAGAGTGGTACACACATACGTCAAGGAAATTTGTTAAGAAAATGCCAGGATTGCTGTGCAGATAGAGCTCACTGTGAAAAATTTTAAAAATTAAAAAAAAAATGCCTGTTTAAAACCATTGGTGTATTGTTGAAATCATCTATCTTAAAACAGAGAAACATTCTCTCTGACTACGATTACTGATTAATTACTGATTAATTTACTATCTCAAATGTACCTTGAAAGATGTTATTAGAGCTTGTATATTTTTATCTTACACATTTGATTGCCACACCTGATGGCAAATCAGATCCCCAACACAAGTTATTGAAATGCCAGTATTCATACAAATGGGTGTGAACACCCCCATCAGATAAGAGGCTTGTGCAATCCTTTGTGACAACAACTTCCTTCTGTTGCATGAAGTCTTACCAAGTAAGTTAAGTGATCTTCAGTAAGCAATCTAAGCAGTCAATACAAAGGGTCATCTAATTTATCTAGAAATGGAAGAGGAAAAGAACTCCTGTGGCTCAGTAAGCTGTTTTACATATAGTAAGTAAATGAAGATGTACTCAGCACTAAAATAAAACTATAGGCTATGTTATCTACAGATTTTAATTATTCAGTATTTCACTGGTACTGTAATTTACTGGCAAAGCGCCACAACAGCCTTCTACCCATCATTGTCATCACTGTTACAGACAACCGTTTTAGCTTGAGTCTTCAACATAGATTTTAATTCTCCATCATGCACATTTTTTCAAAAGTCGTATTTTTAAGAAATATGAACTACAATTAGCTATAGACCCAACACCACCAAAAACTATCAATATCACGTCAATAATGCAGTTTTCATATCACTCGAATGACTGTGAAATCGCTTTTATCTACCATAAGCCTATTCGTGGTTAATGTACTCTACTGATTATTACATTGTGCTTGTACTGTTCTTTCAGAATACTACTTATTCCTGCAAAAACATTTTAATAAGCAAAAATGTGATATTTCTATCTTTGAAGTTAATAAACAGAAATTTAAAATGATCTGAGTTTCAAGCTCCCAAATTCTTCTGAATGTTATACCTTATAAATACACTTATTGATTTATTTATCTTTCTGTTCACTCTCTTGACATTGCCTTCATAAATTTGATCTGATCATCCATATTAATATACCTTATGTCCCCCCAAAAAATATATGCTGATGACTTTCTTTTTTTTTTTTCTTGGAACACCTTTTCTGTCCTCCTTAATTTGTTTAGTTTTTTTTAAAGCAGTGTCTGATTATGAGGAAGAGTCCACTTATCTTCCTTTAAATAGCCTTTGTCAGCAATCGTCTCTTCCACCACCCATTCCAAAAAGAAGTTCATTTAACTGCCTTCGCTTAGACATTTTTTACTTAGTGCAGAACATTGCTGTCTCTAACTACCAACACATTTTAAAGAGTATAAAGTGGTTTCCTCACTATATTCATTGTTTCCCACAATAATCTAGTCTAGCAGAGGAGGCACCCCTTGGAACATATCTCACTATTTTGGTCACAAGACTATTTCCTTTATGTTTTGGTTTTTATGATTTTATTTTTTGTGAGATTATTCCTATATACATTTTTAATTCAATTGCTTAATTGGTTATGATGATTACTTTTTTGTATAGTATTACTGTAGATTCCGGAATATAAGCCGAAAATTTCATCCTAGATTTTTGCTTGGAGTTTGGGGGTCGGCTTATACAACGAGTATCGTTTCAGATTCAAGATTTCCAGCGCAATGCCAGTTTTGCCGATGAATACAGAAGTAATTAATGATGAAACCACAGCACCATCTTTCAGATGAAGAAGTAACTTTGCATGCCGGTACTTTAAATTAAATAAAGAATTTATTCAAAAAAGTGTTTTAGTTGTTGATTTTATTAATAAAATTTGTAATAAATTATCGGGAAGTTTAAAATAAAAAATTTTGTTTTGATTTACGACCAACATCTTGCGTTACGACCCAAATGCGGTCACGTGTATCTGCTTGCGTGATTGTAAACAAACAACCGAGAGCGTTAGTAAGTGTCAGTCGGAGCCCAGATACAGTACATGTGTTTGTGGATGTAATTTTGGTCATTGCAGTGATTTACCTATATATATTGTCACGCTTGGGTCACAGATTTGCACAGAGACACAGGAGCTCGTAGAAACAAGAAGGATTTTTATTGAAACACTGCAAACACATGAGCTTAAACGTGCTCCATGACAAGTCAGGGATGACAGTTCCGCTAGGAGCAGAGAGAGAGAGAGAGATAAAAGCAAACAATCAATTCCAAAACCGACAGGCGCTGCGCAAGGCTTTTAAGTTAGCGGAGTATCGCGTGAGGCTTGTATTACACGTTATAGCGCAAGTGAGAAGGTAAGGAGCAGTGTGAGGGTAGTCTGTGTTTCAGGGGTATTCCCAGGGGCGTCTTTGTCCTCTTGGGGTGCGATCACCCCTCCAGCTTACAATATAATTCACTAAGATCATGCAAGCAAGACACATAATTGCTAAGGAGGAGAAGGTAACGAAGGTAAAGAAAATGATCACAATCGAAACGAAGATGTAAATTGTGTGGAAATATGAGAGTGCTGTTCGTGTGACCGATCTCGCTAATATGTACAGCATGTCGAAATCCACCATCTCGACAACTTTACAAAGAAAAGATTTGCATAAGGAGGCTCCTTCTAAACAATAACCACCTTCCGTTTCATTCTTCTCCTCCTCCTCCCTTTCTGCAGCCCAAAGATGTCAAATTAAATGGTGAGTACAGTATGAAATTGTTGTTTCTAGAATAGAATAGAATAGAATGCCTTTTATTGTCACTATACACAATGAGATTAAAAGCAGCTCCTTCAGTGCAGACATATGTGTAGAACACAAGTAAATAAACAAATGGTGCGAAAAGATGCAAAGAAGTTGCAAAAAAAAGTTCTGTGTAGGGCTTGTATGGTTGTTTCTTTAGCCTTAGCATAACGCCGGATCTGCGGCCCCGCTTCTGCTTTCTTTCCCTCCTCTGTCTGCGTCGTCTCCTAGACTCGACAACAATCCACGGAGAGCCCGCTGGTCTCGCTATGTTGTCTGGGATGTTGTGCGTGTGATGAAAAACGCTCAAAACAGATGTCTGGCTTTGGACATCGAAGTCTATAAAATTCTGATGGGCGTAGCGGATGTTCGCCAAACCGATCGTGCACAAACAAGCAAAAAAAAAAAAAGTACAAAAACAACAAAAAAGTGCACTGAAAAGGAGAGCCCTGAGCCGCTGCGACCATGCACGCCGCCATGCTCCTAGCTTAATCTACCCTACTTCTGGTAGGCTAGGCACTTTTTATAACTTTTTGGTTAGTACATTAGAAAAATTATTGGTGTTTTGGTAAATTACGCACATTATACAACCCTTTTTTATTATGAAAAGGTTAAGTAAGTGTTGCAGTGGGAGGTTCGGAACACATTATGGGTATTTTCATTATTTCTTATGGGAAAAAAGTTGGTTGTAAGTCAAGACTATGAGTTACAACCAGCCCTCGCGAATGAATTAAGTTCGTAAGTCAAGGGTCCACTGTATTGCGTATTTAAGTTAATCAAATTTATAACGAGTCTCCGGAAATCCACCCGTGTACCGTGTTTGCGCATATAGTTTCAACACAAAGGTTTCATTTTACCAAACTTCTCTGCAATCACTTCCTGGTTTCCATCAAAAATGCCCGCAGTCTCAAATTCTCGCCGATAAACATGAGAAATATACCTGAAGAGACACTTTTAAGGAAATTTAGAAAATTTTGCTTGGAGAAGGGGGTCGGCTTAAATACCGGTCATCGGCAAATACATGTAATTTAGTAGGTAGAAAAGGGGGTTGGCTTATATACCGAGTCGGCTTATATTGCGGGATCTACGGTAATATGGTTAATTAAAAAACTCAGTAAATTCAACCAAATATTTTTAAAATTTACCAAATATTTTTAATAACACTAACAATGCACAATAATTTAATAAAATAAATTGGTTTAAAATAATAGCAAGCAAAAAAATAAATCTATACTAATAAACGGCAAAGCCCTCACTCACTCACTGACTCACTGACTGACTGACTCATCACTAATTCTCCAACTTCCCGTGTAGGTAGAAGGCTGAAATTTGGCAGGCTTATTCCTTACAGCTTCCTTACAAAAGTTGGGCAGGTTTCATTTCGAAATTCTACGTGTAATGGTCATAACTGGAAGCTGTTTTTCTCCATTTACTGTAATGGAGATGAGCGTGAAACCCGTGGGGGCGGAGTTTCGTGTGACATCATCACGCCTCCCACGTAATCACGCAGTAGGTAGAAAACCAGGAAGAGGCCCAAAAAGCGCTGAAGAAAACATGCATTATATAATTGAGAAGGCAGCGAAACAATAAGAAGCGAGCGAGTGATATATACAACCATATTCATGAGTTCTGCTACTTCGGAAACAAAGCACGATGTAAACCTAAACTTTAAATTAAGTTCATAGACAGGCTGCCGCTAGCGTTTGTAATTTAGTGCCTGCCCATATAAGGCCGTCCGTCAGCGGCAATCCAATAGAAACACTGCCACGGGTAAATATTCACAGGTGAAGGACTGTGCTTATGCAGAGGAAGATGAGATGGTCAGGGTGGTGTTTGGCACAAACTCAGCGAAACTGCGAGAGAAAGTTTTAAGTGCCGGGACTTAGGTAACATTAGATACAGCCATGGACATAGCACGAGATGGCACCAGCACAGCTGGGAAACTTCGATGCACGTACACCGAGCGGCTCACGTGAACTGACGCAGTGCACAGACAAAAAACAACAGTTCCGAAGAGCGCTGAACAAAAACCGAATTACACAATTGAAAAGGCAGCAAAAAAATATGAAGCGTCTGATACATACAAGCATATTATTCATAACTGCAGCTACTGCAGAAACAAAGCACACGGTGGAAAAAGTGAATGTCCCGCTAAAGGAAGACAGTGTTAAAAAAAAAACCCGTGCATGCAGTGTGTCAGGTCTCAGATAAAGAAGAAGACGAGCTGTTTATCGATGCAGTAAGAAACAAATCTTTTTCATAGCTTCTTTAACACACTACGTCTCCGCTGCGATACGCGGGTATATATGTATATATATACCCCGATCTACATACTCGAATAATGAATACTTTATTCGCAATTAATGATTGTTTTGGTAAAGCCATACTCAGTGTATTCATTAGATGAACGGTAAAAAAGTAAGAGCGAGGGGAGGGTGACTTATTGAGGCATGCAGGCAATACCACAATAGCACGCGGGCTCGATGTACGAAAAAATATATCTTTTCAAGTTCTATTTAGTCTATATGTGTCAAACTCAAGGGCCACGGGCCACATCCGGCCCGGCATGTAATTATATCCGGCCCACGAGATAATTTTATATACTGTATTATTGTTATTAATGGCCCGGGTATATGAAGCGCTGGTAACACAATAAACTACAGATCCCATAATGCAGCGCTTCAGCTGCCTTGCCGAACACTTACTGCGTTAATCAAGTCTAGCTTGCAAGTTATTGCGAAGCTAGCCCACACGATGCTTAAGAGAAAAGTTGATTCTGAAAATCGAGCCTTTAAAAACCGATGGGAGGCTGAGTATATGTTTACTGACATTGCCGTTAAACCCGTGTGTCTCATTTGTGGAGCTAATGTGGCTGTAATTACAGAATTTAATCTAAGACGGCACTATGAGACAAAACATCAGGGTAACCTGAAAGACCTGAATGCAATGCAGAAGATACAGAAAGCAGAAGAATTAAATAAGAATCTGACACTTCAGCGGACGTTTTTACCCGTGCACAATCACAAAGTGATTTCAAGTGAAGCTGCTTTTATGGGAGACACAAATGCACCAGTGCAACTTGCCCCACTTTCCCTGTTGCCAAGTAATGTTGAACCAAGTCGTCACTACGGTGTTCCCAAATACGCACTTTGCTGATAAACTGAGCGCACTGAGTTTGCACAGCGCTTTGGTGACTTTGAAGAACAAAAAAAGTCCGTCTACATGCGGCTCGAACCTTGTGCATGTTTGGTAGCACATATCTGTGTGAGAAGCTCTTCTCAGTGATAAAGACTAACAAAACAGCACACAGGAGTCGCCTCACTGATGAGCACCTGCAGTCCATCCTGAGAATCTCCACAACACAGAACCTCACACCAAACATAAACGAACTTGTTGCCAAAAAAAGATGCCAGGCGTCCAGCTCTAAAATGACATATGAGCAAGGACAACTGAATGATTTGATTTGTTATTGCTGAAAGGAACACATTTTATTTATATTTCCAGGTTTTGTTATGCAGCATGTTCATATTTGAATTTGTATAATTTTGACAGGATATATTTTTATGGAGAGCAAAATCTTTTGGGATATTTAAAATCTAAGTTTATTTTTTATATAAAATTACATAAGAGTAAAGAAATTTGAATGTTTGTTCTTTTAACGTTTACTTTATTTCTAACTTGTATAATTTAGACAGGATATATTTTTATGGAGAGCAAAATATTATAAGTTGTTTAAGGTTTGAGTTGATTTATTCAGGAATAATATTCCTGTCTGTTTTTACCATTCCTACCAAAGATATTTCTGTCTACTAAATAAAAATTTCTTCTATTTAAAATTTAAATAGAACTTGAACAAATACGATAGTTCATAATATCCACGCAGACTTGCACGTAAGAGCGGGAGTTATCCGTTTTAACAAGCAGCGTATTGCACTGATACGAAATAGCTGTGTGTGTATATATGTAGATATGTATGTATATGTATATATATGTTTATACATGTGTGTGTGTATGTGTGTATATATATATGTATTTGTGTATATATATGTGTGTGTATGTATGTATGTATGTATGTGTGTATGTATATGTATGTGTATATATGTAGATATATATATGTATGTATATATGTGTGTGTGTGTGTATATATATGTGTATATGTATAGGTATGTATATATATATATATATATATATATACGTTTATGTGTGTGTAAATATATATATATATATATATATGACAGCAACACTCATCACTCACAACAGTGACAAAACAATTACATTGACAATCATGTTACGTTATTTTCAAAATGTTTCCTTTTCTTTTTCATTGCTTCTTTAACACACTACTTCTCCGCTGCGAAGCGCGGGTATTTTGCTACTTTTCAATAAAAAAAGTTTTTGTGAATAACTAAGAATGAAATAAGGATTTAAGTATAACCCTACGGATGAACAAATATAGTATTTACTACCTGAACTCATTTCCTACTTTGAAGTGCATCAACAAACATTATCTTGCATATTATAACACACTTGCCAAGTTTCCATCCAGTTTTTTGCAACATTTTGTTATCGACAAACAAAATATACGTAAAAAAAATGTGCGAAATTTGCTGTCTCCAGCCTGTTTCCATCCAACTGGCTTTTTATCGATAAAATGGTGTGCGTGATGATGTCATCCCCCCCCAAAGTGAACTGTCGCATAAGTTTTGTTGTATCGTGAAAAAAAATCTGCCGTTGAGCTGTTTCCATACATAATTTTGTGTATGTCGCAAATTATCTACCTTTTGTTTTCCACGTTACACCCCCTCCATTAAACAAAGAAACAAAGAAATGGAGAGATTATTCAGTTTTTTGAAATTTGCCAGCTTACTTTTATTTCAGTTTCACAAATAATTGGAATTGTACATAATATCCGAAGACGACAGCAGAATGAAGCATTTGCTTGTCTGATAGCCCTAGAGCTCGAAGAAAGTACCCCAGTGCGACGAAACCCACGGGAATGGAAGAGACGACGGAGTAAGACCTTCTGGGAGGAGGTGGTGGAGAGACACTTCACAGAAAATCTCTGTCTGCAACATTTTAGAATGACACGGCTGACGTTTGAGATGTTGTGTGGATTCATCAGTCCTGATGTTGCGCCCATCACAGGTTGCCACCGACCACCGGTTCCAACCCAAAAGCGGATTGCCATTGCCCTTTACAAGCTGGCAACCTGCGCCAAGTATAGAGTAGTTGGAGAAACTTTCGGGGTTAGTAAAACTACCGTCCATCGATGTGTATATGCTGTGTGCACCGCTATTAAAGAAAAATTAATGCGGCGTTATATCAGACTTCCGACTGTAGCGGAGGCCAATGAAATTGCATACCGCAATTACTTGGTGCATCTTGTGCCACAGATTTACGGTGCGCTGGATGGCACGCATGTGCCTAGTCTTCCCCCGACGGAAGGCTACCGCGATTACATTAATCGCAAAGGGTGGCCATCTATTGTTCTCCAGGCCCTTGTTGATGACAGGTGCATGATACGAGACATTTGCGTTGGCACTCCTGGAAGTGCCCATGATGCAGCTGTGTTTGCAGCATCGGATCTGTACAGGTGAGCCTACCTTTCAACTTCTCAGTGCGATAAAAACTGAATTAGTACTGTAACCTGCTTCCCTTAAGGTTTTTAATTAAAACTGAAATTTGAATTAATACAAAATAACGACGTTTAATCAAAAAAAACTAAAGTTAATATTCATGAGAGAATTTCTCATACAGTGGAACCTCGGTTCACGACCATAATCCGTTCCAGAACTTTGGTCGTAAACCGAGTTGGTCGTGAACTGAAGCAGTTTCCCCCATAGGATTGTATGTAAATACAATTAATCCGTTCCAAAGCGCACAAACTGTATGTAAATATGTAAATATACTCAGCAAAAAAAGAAACGTCCCCTGACTTTCAACTGTTTTTACTTTCAGTAGACTTAATGTGTAAATATTTGTATGAACACTAAAAGAGTCAACACCATAAGACATAAACTAAAAATGTTTCACAATGTGTCCCTGAATGAAGGGAGGCTCAAAATCAAAAGTACCAGTCAGTATCTGGTGTGGCCACCAGCTGCTTGAAGTACTGCAGTGCATCTCCTCCTCATGGACTGGACCAGATTTGTCAGTTCTTGCTGCGAGATGTTACCCAACTCTTTCACCAAGGCACCTGCAAGTTCCTGGACATTTCTGGGGGGAATGGCCATAGCCCTCACCCTGCGATCCAACAGGTCCCAGACGTGCTCAATGGGATTGAGATCTGGGCTCTTCGCTGGCCATGGCAGAACACTGACATTGCTGTCATGCAGAAACTCACGCACTTTTTGCCACTCCTGTCTGGTCCAGCGAAGGTGGGTTTGTGCCCATAGGCGGCGTTGTTGCTGGTGATGTCTGGTAAGGACCTGCCTTACAACAGGCCTGCAAGCCCTCAGTCCAGCCTCTCTCAGCCTATTGCGGACAGTCTGAGCACTGATGGAGGGATTGTGTGTTCCTGGTGTGACTCGGGCAGTTGTTGTGGCCATCCTGTACCTGTCACGCAGGTGTGATATTCGGATGTACCGATCCTGTGCAGGTGTTATTACACGTGGTCTTCCACTGCGAGGATGATCAGCTGTCCTTCCTGTCTCCCTGTAGCGCTGTCTTATGCGTCTCACAGTGTGGACATGACAATTTATTGCCCTAGCCACATCAGCAGTCCTCATGCCTCCCTGCAGCATGCCTAATGCACGTTCACGCAGATGAGCAGGGACCCTGGGCATCTTTCTTTGGGAGTTTTTCACAGTCTGTAGACAAGTCTCTTTAGTGTCCTGCGTTTTTAGAACTGTGACCTTAAATGCCTACTTTCTGTAAGCTGTTAAGGTCTTAACGACCATTCCACAGGTGCATGTTAATTAATTGATTATGGTTAATTGAACATGCATGGAAAACATTGTTTAAACAATTTACAATGAAGATCTGTAAAGTTATTTGGATTTTTAAAACATTATTGTTGAAATACACAGTCCTGAAAAAGGGACGTTTCTTTTTTTTAAAAACCAACCACAAGCAACCAAAAAACATTGCAGGAGTTCATGCTAATAGCCTTACAGCCAGATCGCTGTAAACACTTTTTTTAAAATGAGTTTTAAGCACAGGGAAAAAAACGAATATTTGAAAAAAGAGAAAAGTAACATGGCAACAATTCACGCTACGAACTGAAAAATTAACTTTTGAAAAATCCGTAATAGGGCGGCACGGTGGCGCAGTGGTAGCGCTGCTGCCTCGCAGTTGGGAGACCCGGGTTTGCTTCCCGGGTCCTCCCTGCGTGGAGTTTGCATGTTCTCCCCGTGTCTGCGTGGGTTTCCTCCGGGCACTCCGGTTTCCTCCCACAGCCCAAAGACATGCAGGTTAGGTGGATTGGCGATTCTAAATTGGCCCTAGTGTGTGCTTGGTGTGTGGGTGTGTTTGTGTGTGTCCTGTGGTGGGTTGGCACCCTGCCCGGGATTGGTTCCTGCCTTGTGCCCTGTGTTGGCTGGGATTGGCTCCAGCAGACCCCTGTGACCCTGTGTTTGGATTCAGCGGGTTGGAAAATGGATGGATCGATGGAAAATCCGTAATACAAAAACCACCAAGAAAACTAACTTTGCATGAGTCGAGTTCTGGCATGAAGTGTTTTCCTTCAGGTGTTTTCTTGGGTTTCTGGTGTTTTTAGCTGTTTAGTTGGTGGGAGCGAAAGCCTCATGCAGCCATTCCAAAAACAAATTCCTTGTGATCCAACCATTCGTGTTTGCCTCCCACATTACTGGCAGTCTGGCTTTGTTTACATTGTGCTGCTTGAAAGCACGAGGGTTCTCAAATTGGTAAATGAGTAAACTGGTAAACAGTTTTTCCACCTTTTGTAATTTCTTTCTTTACTTTGATTTCAATTTTCTTCAAAACTTTCTTCTCACCACTCTTCACTTGCTTGGAAGACAGAGTTAACTGCAAAAGCACACAAAATACTGTACAGTACAAAGAGAGTGCAGGTAACGCATACACGTCTGCCTGAGAACAATGAACAGGGCCACGTGGCTTGCTCGCTTTCTCTCTCTCTCTCTTTCTCAGCCTGCCTGTGCCGGGGGTGGTTCGCTTGCACGTACTGCCTGCTTCTCAAAGAGAGAGTCTGAGCTGTACCCCCATCCCCCTCCCCCCCTGCAGAAGGCAGGCAGTACGGCACGCGAACCATCCCCTCCCCCCAACTCCACCCCGGCACAGGCAGGCAGATAGGCAGGCAAACACGTGCAACAATCTCCCCCTCCCCCTCCCCAGCGCTCTCTCTCTCTCTCTCTCAGCTCAGGCAGGCAAGGGAAACTGGCTTGTTCGTATACCGAGTGTGTGGTTGTGAACCGAGGCAAAAGTTTGGCGAACTTTTTGGTCGTGAACCGAGACGTTCATGAACCGAGGTTCCACTGTATATGCTAAAACATCTGCCATTTAATAATAAGAAAAAAATGTTTAGATAATGAAACACACGGTTTATTAAATATTTTGACTGGCACAGTAAATTACCTTTGCAGTTTTTGTATTATTTAGACATTCTGAGAGACACCCCCAGGCTACAGTTGATGTGGAGGGAGTTCAGGTACCCCTTTTAGTAGCAGGAGACCCAGCATATCCGCTACTGCATTGGCTCATCAAAGGTTATCCTGGTCCCAATTTGTCTCAAGAACAAAAAGCATTCAACTCTCACTTGAATGGATCCAGAGTTAAGTTGGAGCACACTTTCGGACGTCTGAAAGGAAGATGGCGCATCCTAGCCAAACGATCTGACATTCACCACTCTTTCATGCCTACTGTTGTGGCAGCGTGTTGTGTACTCCATAACATCTGTGAAATGGAGAAGCAACGATTTGTACCACCTAGTGAAGACTCACGTAATGAAGGTGAGAAACAACGGAGACGCTTGCAATGCGATGAACGACCTTCTGCACAAGCTGTGATTATCAGGGACGCTCTAATGCAATATGTATCAAACTTGGAAAGGCAGTAGGCTGTCATGGGAAAAGTTTAAAAGGTATTTGAACCATAAAACCAAATTTTGTTACTATTATTTCAAATCACAAACTACAACATGCTGTTACTGATTTTATTTGTAACAAAATTTGTACATCTGCTTTATAAAGATTTAACACATTGAAGCTTAATTTACATCTTGTAGAATGTACCAGACTACTTGTTGTAAACCTTTGTTTTAAAGTAGAAAAGAATAGATTAATTTGAAAATAGAAAACATTTGTTTTGGGATATTAAACAACATAAAACAGTTGCAATGTCACATGTGTCATTGATAACATTTTACTTTTACTGATTACAAGAAAAAAAAAGCAGCATATCTATATATATCTATACTAATAAAAGGCAAAGCCCTCACTGACTCACTGACTCACTCACTGACTCATCACTAATTCTCCAACTTCCCGTGTGGGTGGAAGGCTGAAATTTGGCAGGTTCATTCCTTACAGCTTCCTTACAAAAGTTGGGCAGG
This sequence comes from Polypterus bichir lapradei, assembly GCA_026402145.1. Classification (NCBI taxonomy): domain Eukaryota; kingdom Metazoa; phylum Chordata; class Cladistia; order Polypteriformes; family Polypteridae; genus Polypterus; species Polypterus bichir. Next base: position 951,021 of record JANRMT010062857.1, read on the forward strand.
TTTCATTTCGAAATTCTACGCGTAATGGTCATAACTGGAAGCTGTTTTTCTCCATTTACTGTAATGGAGATGAGCTTGAAAGCTGTGGGGGCGGAGTTTCGTGTGACATCATCACGCCTCCCACGTAATCACGCAGTACGTAGAAAACCAGGAAGACCTCCAAAAAGCGCTGAAGAAAACATGCATTATATAATTGAGAAGGCAGCGAAACAATAAGAAGCGAGCGAGTGACATATACAACCATATTCATGAGTTCTGCTACTTCGGAAACAAAGCACGATGTAAACCTAAACTTTAAATTAAGTTCATAGACAGGCTGCCGCTGGCGTTTGTAATTTAGTGCCTGCCCATATAAGGCCGTCCGTCAGCGGCAATCCAATAGAAACACTGCCACTAAATATTCACGGGTGAAGGACTGTGCTTATGCAGAGGAAGATGAGATGGTCAGGGTGGTGTTTGGCACAAACTCAGCGAAACTGTGAGAGAAAGTTTTAAGTGCTGGGACTTAGGTAACATTAGATACAGCCATGGACATAGCACGACATGGCACCAGCACAGCTGGGAAACCTCGATGCAAGAACACCAAGCGGCTCACGTGAACTGACGCAGTGCACAGACAAAAAGCAACAGTTCCAAAGAGCGCTGAACAAAAACCGAATTACACAATTGAAAAGGCAGCAAAAAAATATGAAGCGTCTGATACATACAAGCATATTCATAAATGCAGCTACTGCGGAAACAAAGCAAACGGTGGAAAAAGTCAATGTCCCGCTAAAGGTAGACAGTGTAAAAAAAAAACCCGTGCATGCAGTGTGTCAGGTCTCAGATAAAGAAAAAGACGAGCTGTTTATTGATGCAGTAAGAAACGAATCGATGAATGAAACCTGTCATCTTTACAACGATTGACAAACACGGAATGTAACTTGAACACAACACATCCTACAAATACGAACCTGATTGAAAGAAATGATGATAATCAAATCCTTGATGACAGCAACACTCAGTAACACTCACAAAACAATTACTGTATATTGACGGTCATGTTACGTTATTTTTAAAATGTTCCCTTTTCTTTTTCATAGCTTCTTTAACACAGTACGTCTCCGCTGCGATACGCGGGTATATATATATGTATATATATACCCCGATCTACATACTCGAATAATGGATACTTTATTCGCCATCAATGATTGTTTTGGTAAAGCCATACTCAGTGTATTCATTAGATGAACGGTAAAAAAGTAAGAGTGAGGGGAGGGTGACTTATTCAGGCACGCAGGCAAAACCACAATAGCACGCGGGCTCGATGTACTGTAGTGCGCGTCAACTCTATCTGAATTGCGCGATCACATTTGAAAAAATATATCTTTTCAAGTTCTATTTAGTCCATATGTGTCAAACTCAAGGCCCGCAGGCCACATCCGGCCCGGCGTGTAATTATATCCGGCCCGCGAGATCATTTTATATACTGTATTATTGTTATTAATGGCCCGGGGATATGAAGCGCTGGTAACACAATAAACTACAGATCCCATAATGCAGCGCTTCAGCTGCCTTGCCGAACACTTACCGCGTTAATCAAGTCTAGCTTATGATGCTGCAAGTTATTGCAAAGCTAGCCACACGATGCCGAAGAGAAAAGGTGATTCTGAACATAGAGCCTTTAAAACCCGATGGGAGGCTGAGTATATGTTTACTGACATTGCCGGTAAACCCGTGTGTCTCATTTCTGGAGCAAATGTGGGTGTAATTACAGAATTTAATCTAAGACGGCACTATGAGAGAAAACATCAAGATAACCTGAAAGACCTGAATGCAATGCACAAGATACAGAATGCAGAAGAATTAAATAAGAATCTGACACTTCAGCAGACGTTTTTACCTGTGCAAAATCACAAAGTGATTTCAAGTGAAGCTGCTTTTATGGGAGACACAAATGCACCAGTGCAACTTGCCCCACTTTCCCTGTTGCCAAGTAATGTTGAACCAAGTCGACACTACGGTGTTCCCAAATACGCACTTTGTTCATAAAATGAGCGCACTGAGTTCGCATGGCGCTTTGGTGACTTTGAAGAACAAAAAAACAATTTTGAGTTGTTTCGCAACCCATTTGCTGTCGATGTGGAAACTACACCTGTGCAGATTCAGATGGAGGTGATTGAGCTGCAGTGTAATGGCACACTGAAGGCAAAGTACGATACTGCACGGCCCGCACAGTTTATTCACTCCATTCCCGCACAAATGCTCCAGCTCCGTCTACATGCGGCTCGAACCTTGTGCATGTTTGGTAGCACATATCTGTGTGAGAAGCTCTTCTCAGTCATGAAGACTAACAAAACAGCACACAGGAGTCGCCTCACTGATGAGCACCTGCAGTCCATCCTAAGAATCTCCACAACACAGAACCTCACACCAAACATAAACGAACTTGTTGCCAAAAAAAGATGCCATGCTTCCAAATCTGATAAAATGACATAAGAGCAAAGACAACTGAATGATTTGATTTGTTATTGCTGAAAAGAATACATTTTATTTATGTTTCCAGGTTTTGTTATGCAGCATGTTCATATTTGAATTTGTATAAT
>JANRMT010062857.1:983605-997836 GCA_026402145.1 Polypterus bichir lapradei
TGTGTTTGATGATCAGAAACATTTTGTGTGACAAACATGCAAAAGAAGAAGAAATCAGGAAGGGGGCAAATAGTTTTTCACACCACTGTATGTCTTTTATGTCCATTAAAATGTGAATAATTAGCAATTCATTTCAATTTTGTTTCTGACAATGCTACTACAGTAGAATTCTTTAATGTTGTGTGATCCAGAAAATTCCTAATAACTTTATCTTAAAAATCATTAACTATTGTTTTAAACAAATTGACTGTTGTATGTAGATGTTAGATGAAGTGTAATTTTAATTTTTAACTGATTTAAACTGATTTAAATTCTATACAATATATACTGAACATTTAGACTATAAATTTGGTAATGAATTAGAGTAATTCAATTGATACAAATAATAAACATTATATCTGCATCAGTTGGTTTTTCTGTATTCCCTTTACTTTCTGTTGTTAATTCAGATGGTTTTAATATTTCTACTTACAGTCGGTACAGTTTGCATAATGCTTGGCCCTAATCACTTCTGTTGCCAATAATAGCACTACTTGAATTCTCGACTGTGATAGCAGGCAGAAATACAGATAACAGTGCATTCTTTTTTTAAAGAGTGAGAGGCACAGGCTGAATAATACCAGACCACCTTTTTCCAATATAAAATAAACTGCAAGAAATAGGACCAACAACCAGTATTATATCGGACTCAGACTCTTAGATATGACTGGCTGACTCTCACAAGATACTTGTCTAAAAATCACTGAATTACCATTCTGTTTTAAAAATACACGTTTCCATATTTGTAACCCAGGATTCCTGAATCTTTTTGTTTTACCTATCTAATGATAATTTGCATGTTTCTTATAATGTTTTTTGTGTTTCTATATCAATTTAATATATTTAGCCTACAGCACAATGTGTCCTTCAAAAGTGTTTTTCTTTATTATTATTATTATTATTATGTCCTTAGCTTTCAGAGCATAGAGAACTTCGCAGTGCATATGCTTTGGGTAACCTCTGTCACTTTCCATTGTATGAGGAAGCTTTACATCTAGCAGAAGAAGGGAGGATTACCTGCAGAATACTGAGGTATGCATTTGGCACGTGTCATTTTGTTCCTTTTTATCAAATTCTTTGTAAATACACTGTTTATGTTAGTTGTCTATGTTATTCTATTAATTTATATCTTTTTATTATCTTCCAGAACAGAAATGCTAGAATGTCTGGGAGATTCTGATTTTCTTGCCAAATTGCATTGTGTGCGACAGGCTTGCCAGGTATTCTTTCTTTTATCACAAATCTAAATCATGATGAAAAGCATATTTTGTAGGCAGATTCACCCTTTGAATGATTTTTTTTATGTTAGACATAAGTTAGAAAATTGAGTGATGCCAGAAATACGGGGTATTTGAATTTAAACATTATAAACTATTGTGACCAAATAAATGTCAGTCTTTTGAAAATTTGTCATCCTGCTGTACCAGTCTTGAAATTTGTTTTAGATTAAATAGAAATGATCATTTCTGAATGTGTTTTTAACCTAAGAGAAACTGAAAATATTATGAGCTCTGTCATATGTTGTTTTTATGCATGAAGACTAAATGATTTTAGAAATGCATCTGAAATGATGAATGACCAAACTGTGAAAAGTTTTTTTTGTATATTACAAGCATATGTGTTTGCTTAGCACAATATTAAGTGCCTTTTTTATATTCAGGTTATTCTGTCAGAAAGTACAACTCAGAAATTTTTGGCTGAAGCAGGAAAAAATATTTTGTCTTCTATTATTCTGAAAGCACGAAAGGTATCTTCAATTTTTAGTCTCACTAATACTGTTATTTCTAAATCTCATTCATTTAATCAGAATAATTTTTGGATTAAAACTTCTTGTTGTAAAATGTGCAGCTTTTTTAAATAATTTGAACTTTAAAAATGTTACAGTAGTTCTAAAAATGTACTAAAGTAGCAGACACATGCATCATGATAAGATGTAAAGATTTATAGATGTTTGTTTTTAAGAAGTCTGTTTAATGTATATTAAAGTATACTGTATAGTTTTTGATATTCCAGTTGAATGTAAATATTACTTTCCCAAAAGTTATAACTTATATCAGTTACTTGATTGTATTTTTAACTGATCCAGCTTAGACAGATATGTGAAATTTTTTTCATTTTAACAATTTTAATTAAGTCAAATAATAATCCATACAATCAAATCAAACTTAACAAAACCAAAATTCAACCCCCCAAACCCCTCTCCCCAAAAGAAAGAGAGGAGAGCCAGCCAACAAAGCAAATCTTTGAAGCAGCAAGGAAAGAAAAGTATCCTTTTCTCCTATATAAAAGCTTATTCTAAAATGTTATTGATTAGATCCTGGCATATTTTAGAAAAGTTTTGAACAGATCTCTGAGAGAGCTTTTTTTTCAATTTCAGATAGCATAGGTCATCAGTTACCCACTGACTTAAAGATGGTGGGTTGGGATTCTTCCAGTTGAGCAAAATAAGTCTATGTGCTAGTAGTGAGGTAAAGGCAATTACGATTTGTTTGTCCTTCTCCATTTTAAGCGCTTCTGGGAGTGCACCAAACACAGATGTTAATGGGTTAGGAGTGATTGTGACAACAAGGCTATCTGATAGGCATTCAAAGATTTTTGTCCAAAACGATGTTAATTTCGTGCGCGCCCAAAACATATGGCTGAGTGAGGCTGTAGCTAAATTGCAATGTTCACAGATTGAATCTTGCCCTGGAAACATTTTGGATAGTTGTAACTTGAGATAAATGTGCTCGATAGAAGATTTCAAGTTGAATAACTGAGTGATTTGCGCATATGGCGCTACACTGTATTTTGGGCATGGCTGCCTTCGACTCCTTTTCTGAAATGTTAAGTGACAGATCCTTTCTCTATTGTGCCCTGGGATCTCTGAAAGGAAGGGACTTTAAAATGTTTTTATAAATTGTGGAGATGCTTTCTGATTCTTCAAGACTGATAAAACATTTCTTCCGGAATAGAAATAGGTAAAGGTGAAGGAAATTGGGCAGGTTCAGTTTATCAAAGTTTCTACCTGGAAAATAGTGGAAACATTGTGTTGATGAGAAGATAAATTTGAAGCTTAACTTGCTTGTAGGATGCAAAAATATTATCAGTATACAAGTCTCTAAATGTTTTAATCCCAGGCATTTCCCATGCATGAAATACTGTGTATGCTTGAGAGGGTGGAAAAGAGTGGTTGTCATATAGAGGTGCAACAGACAAGAGCTTCTCTGTCTTAAAGTGCTTCCTGCAATCGTTCCATATTCTGAGAGAATGAAGGGCAATTGGATTATCAATGTATTGACGATAATTTGTATTAACTGGGGTACAGAGCTGGGAATATAAAGAATTACTGCAAGATTTTAATTCTGTTGCAGACCAGACTTGTGTATATTGATCGATTTATGTTAATGTCCAGATCATTATGGCCTATGTATTTGTTGCCCAGTAATTAAATTGAAAGGCAGAAGCCCCCTTCTGCTTTAGGTCATTGTAGAATTGCCCTTTGGATGTGTGGATGTTTAGAATTCCAACTAAACAAAGTTATGACTGAATCTAATTTCTTTAACAAATCTTTTTTTTTTTTATGTATATGAGGATGGTTTGAAATAGAAAAAGAAGCTTGGAAAGGATGTTCATGTTGATAGTGTTGATTCTCCCTGCTAATGCGAGAGGGATAGTGGACTATCTATTCACATCTTGTTTAATTTTTTCCATGCAGACAGCAAAATTTTGTTGAAAAAGACCTATTCTATTTACTTGCAATATTTACTCTTAGATATTTAAACTGATCTGCTAGGATAAATGGGAGGTTGTCCAGTCTAGTATTGTGTGCTAGAGAGTTCACTGGAAAAAGCACACTTTTATTCAAATTAATTTTGAGTCTAGATGTCTTTTGAAAATCTGCCAGTGTATTTTTGGACTGCTGACACCATGGTAAATGCTTTTTCTGAATCCAAAGACAATAAAATCTCTGGGGTGTTGGATTTAAGGAGTGAATATTTTATATTAAACAAATGTAGAAGATTAGAAGCTAAGTGTCTGCCTTTTATAAATATGGTTTAGTCTTGTGATATTATAGAAGGGGCACTTTCTCAATTCTTCTCGATAGAAATTTGGAGAGTATCTTAACATCATTTTTCAAGAGTGAGATTGGTCTGCATGATGCACATTGTAGTAAGTCCTTATTTTTCTTAAGAATAACTGAAATTAATGTTTGGCGAAAAGTTTCAGGTAGAATTGTCTTTATCTTCTGTAAATGTTGCTAATAATAGTGGAGCAACTTATTTTAATTTTTTTTATAAAAATCCACTGGGTTAGCCATCAGGGCCAGCTGCTATCCCACTTTGAAATTAATTTCTAGTGTCTAGTAATTCTTTAAGTGTCAGAGGTTTATCCAGTTCCATAGCACTAAGAGTGTCTAGCTGCTGTATCTGTAATGAGACAAGGAACTCATTAGAATGTGTTTTTTCTTCTTTAGACTTAGTAGAATATAAGGACTTCTAGTACTTTATAGATGTGTGGGTTACATTTTTATGGTCTATGATTTTTATCTCCATCTGTGTAGGTAATTGCTGTTATGGCATTGCGGATTTCCTGGAGGGCCACAGTGGCTGCAGGTTTTTGTTCTAACTCACTTGCTTAATAAGAAACACTTATTGCTGAAGTAACACTTGTGCTTCACTTTAGTTGTCTTGCTCATTACGATTCTGATCCCTTATTGCTTGTTTTAGTCTTAAACAGCTGTTCTTTTGGTTTAATGGCTTTTTATTAGCAAAAAGATTCAAATGACAAAAGAAAGAAGCTTTTCTCATTTTAGTTACCATTTACACCTGTGTGTATTTATCATGCACTATTGGGTTTAATTAAATAATTGGAAGGAAAGTGAAGAGAAAAAAGTGAAAGATTGAGTATTACTCGTCCATTTTAGCCTTCAGATCATTTGGATGATATCCTTACAAAGGGGAAGAACATCTAGGATATGAGAATGGCCTGATATGGCAGAGTTAAGGCACTAACAAGCCATGAAATTAAATTATTGGCAAGTATTGTTTTCTAATTAAGCATCTGGGTTGGAGCAAAAACCTGCAGCCTCTGCAGCCCTCCAGGACTGACTTTGCCCACCCCTGACGTAGGGTCTCATGTATAACGCCATGTGTAGAATTGGCACTAAAACACAGTGTACAGATGATAAAACTGGAAATGTGCATACGTACAAAAAAAAATTCAGATGCATAAAGCTGTACGTAAGAATAGTTCAACGCACTTTCCCTTTATAAATTCCAATCAATGTGAATTTTAACGCACATGCATGCACCTACAGCCCCTCCCTCCAAACATTTCACATATTTGAATATGCAAATCTTTATAAATAGCCCGTTCCGTTCAGTTTTTTGTTAAATGACAATGGCAAAAGCACGTGGAGAAAAGAATTTCAGTGAATGTGAGTCAAGGAAAAATGTACTATTTGTTGGCTCAAGTAGTGGTATAAGCAACAAAAGTAAATTGATGGATTAATACTGCGTGGCAAAGACACTTGAAAGTTCAAGTTCAGAAAGTCGCACAGTGCCCAAAATAAAAAAGAAGTGGTCATATATCAAAGTTGATGTGAAAAGACAAGTCGCAGCCCACTGTCTGTTTCAGACAATATTACAAAAGCTGACCCCCTTATTGGGGATGCAGCTCCAGGTGGTGATGGTGCTGCTGTGCCCTGCAAATCTTTAGGAGGTGGCTGTGCACACACCTCTGCCTTGGAAACCGTGGGGTGACCATCTGGCCGTGTGTTGACGGATGCTGTTCTGGAGTCACAAAATGCAATAGTGGATGCTGTAAGAGATGTGGCCAATGAACTAAGGAATATAATAGCTGCTGTACTATGTGATATTGACCATAAATTAAATGAATTGGTTAAAAAATAAATTCAGCATCTGATTACCTGTTTTTATATTCTGTTAATTACATTCAAAAGAAGTTGTAACGCTGTCCGATTTGGCTGACCATTTGGTGAGTCAGAGTCAGGTTCATCATACTGCATCTCTTCAGGGCAAGCCACAATCGTGTGCCACATTTTGCAGCACGCTATATTCTTGCCCAATGCAACACACTATAGAACAGCACATTAGTAGAGTACAAATGTTTTCTGTTTACATAAGCAAATTCATTCTCTGAAGGAGCCTTTATAATGTAGTGGCAGCACCAAGCACCACAATGGATAGATTCTCTGCTCTTTGCATGCCTCTTTGAAGTGACTCGCTATCCTTGAAAGGATTGTTTGCTTTTTGCCAGACAAGTTGGAAAAGTACCTGCAACTGTGTGGTGTCTCTGTTTTTATAGGCTCTCCTGCTATAGATGATGCAATGCCAGCTCATTCATTTGGTGATTCATCCCTGGCTGATGTAACTTGTCCAGCACTATTTCAATAGGAATGTGCGTGCAGTTGACTGCTTCGATTAAATTTGGAAAACTGAACAGTGCTGTAAATTGCGCTTTTATGTTTGCCAGTTCATCTACAGTGTAAGGAAATATATATGTGAAAGACAAGTGGATAATACCATCCTATAAAGTTGGCATGGTGCAATTCAGTGATGATTGTGCAATACCCGATCGGTCAGCATTTTCACGTTGAAAAGCTCCTGTGGCTATAAACCTAAGGGTGGACAGAACTTCCAAAGGAGTAGGTACAGCACAATTCCACACAGTCTGCCTTTGTAAATCCAGCGCCAGTTCAGTACACAGCTCCAAGAGGATAGATATATCATCTATAAATGCACGCTCTCTTCTTATTCTTCCATTTGAGATGTCTTGTAACAATGCTAAAGCAGTTAAGGTAGTTGTAATAGTTTGGCCATTCCGTGGACCATTATATTGTTAAAGAATGATTATAATCAAATGAATTAAATTTGTAAACAATATGCAGTTAATTTCAGTGTATTTCATAAAACTTGCATCATGGATGTGAATGTAAAAAAGAAACGGACACTACACAGAAACAGTACCACTACTTTAATGCTGGGTGCCGACCGTTTGCAAAACCCAGCAGAAACATGCCATGTGCACTGTGTGAGGCTGCTGTGAAAATGTGCATGACTTTATGCCAAGTTTAGTTTTTATACATGTGCGTGGAAACAGGCATATGCAACATTTTTGTGTGTACGCATTGTTTATACATGAGGCCCCTAGTCAGTATATAAAGTGCTGGTCAATACTACAGGCGTCCCTGATTTTGGGTTCAATTAACAATCTTTTTTTCTCTTTTTTCTGTAGTGCTGCCTAGTACAAAAATCTTTCAGAGGATTAGGCCTTTGTGTAGTTTTTAACTGTACATTTTGTTTTTGGCATTGGGTTTTGGTATTCTGATTCATTTGTTCTTGTAGCTCTTTGACCATATGTTTTACCCTTCTGTCTCCTGATCTTGTTTTTACTACCAATACCCCCCCCCCACACCCCCCACTGCCACTTCAGCTCTAGCAGTACACCTTTAAAGTAAGTAGTTTATAGCTGAAACCCCAGTATTCATGGTTTTCCATCTCTTCGTCAGTTTGTGGTATGTTAATTTTATGTAGTACTGTATAGTTTAAGTTGACAGTATTGCCCATAAACACCTGCTACAGTCAATAGATAAAAATTTTATAAACATTCTAACTTGCTCATAAGGTAGGACATCTTACTCTATGACATCCTAACAACTACATAGTTGTTTTTTATTTGTAACGTTTCTTAGTTGTTCATATTTTATGATAATTCTGAAGTTTCAGACAACACATACAGTTCATCTACAAACCAATACAGTCAATGCTTGGTTATATTTTTGCAAAATTAGCTATTAAAGCGTAATGAGATCACAAATTTGTTTTCCCTTGACACCTTTCTCTGCTTTAAATATTCTTTGTGTGGGGAGGGAAAGTCATTTATTATACTGTACTTAGTCAACTTATTATTGAAGTACTTGTTCAGCATTCAGACACTTATTATTCCAGAACATGACTTACTATTTAATTATAACAGGGAACATCAACATTCATGAATAAGATTTAAATAACATGACTTACTTTTGTCATTCTCTATATAAAACTATAATTTGTAAAACTTTTAAGTTAACTTTCAGTGTATACGCTATTTCACATTGCAGACTTCATTGCAACAACAGCCTGCAGCTTTGCTGCATACTTATTTATCACCTTGCATTATCATCCTTCTACTTTTCAGCAGCTCTGAATGGCTCTGCCTTTCTAATATATTGGCTCATTAAAAAATTGATAAAATTGGGCTTAAAAAGGTCAGTCCTATGCAGGCCTTTAGTTGGGGGTTCATTTGAAAATGCATATAAATAACTGACAACAGAAATTCCTTTTTGACAAATTATTGTTGTTAACATTATCAATAATGTTAAATATTTGTTTTAGTCCCAACAAAGCCTGTTAGACCAACAAGATATAAAAACTCAATGCTTTTGCAAATGGGTGCTTTCGAAATTTATAGGAAAAGCATAGTATTCCTGATTTTTTATTTTTTTTATTTTTATTTTTTTAGCATATTATGTTACTAACCTAGAAATCAAAAGCACACACGTGCCTGGAAAGACAGTTGCATGGCTTATACAAGCAATTAATTAAAGTTAAATAGATAAATCATAATTTTGTTGAATAGTTTGCCCAGCTACAATTTAGAGATGGACTAGAGGAAACTGATGAATTTAAAACCTTTAATTTAGTTTGGCATAGACTTTGTAAAGAGGCACAATTGTTACTATAAATCTGACACAACTATTTTATATTAATGAATTTCATTGACTTCTTTAGTAAGCTTGTCAGCTTTGTGATAGTTCAGATGAACTGCAGATACACAAGTGATTTTTAAACTATATTCACTGGAATATATTTATTACATTTTTAATTAAAAGAATAAACAATAAATAGTTGCATTTTTTGTTTATATACGTGATGTTTATTTCAACACTGTGTTTAATACGTTCACATGTTCCTTATAGTGCAGAGGTAAGCTGTATAACTAAATATGCTGCAATCTTTTTCTATAACAAAATTCCAATTTTTACAGATGTAAAAAAGAAGTATTGTTAGTCCAAACCACCAGATTTTGTACAGTGCATCACTTGATAATATACATTGTGTAGACGTACAGTAAAAATTAGTTTTATTACTTTAGAACCCAAAGAGGTTTGAGGAGGTTTATGAGGAAATGATGCTGTTTTTAGAGCAGACAGACCACTGGGAGAACACTAAAGCTGAACTTGCTGCCAGAGGGGTAAGTTTGTTTTTGTTTTTTTGTTATCATTCTACACAAGTATGTAATTATTTTTATTGTAGCTTTGACTTTGTTGTCTTGAGAACATAATGGATAGGTTTATAATAAATATTCATACTGTGTACCTTTGACAGGTAAGGCACTTGAATTTTTATGACATTGTCCTTGACTTCATTCTAATGGATTCATTTGAAGATTTGGAAAATCCACCTATTTCTATACAGAATGTAGTCAACAATCGATGGCTAAACAGTTCATTTAAAGAAACTGTAAGTAATTTGTGCTTTTTCCTTAAAGAAGTAAAGAAGGTATGGAGTGTGCCATTTTAGTACTATCTGTTCAGTGTGAAAATGTTAAATTAGTGTTTTGTTTATTTTGAGAAACTAAAATAAGTAATTTACCAAAAGTGTATTTGTGCCAGTTTTCCATAATATTAAGGCAGAATTCATTTTCTAACATGGATATGTAACTACATGTTTACTGGTAGTGTTTTTACAATAAACTGCTTTTCATATCCAGTATTAGTATGTGATATATTGTTTACCACTTATGCAATAAACTTTACTAAAAAATAGTCAACTTTATATGTAACTTTGTCACCAAAGTAATAGAGTATAAAAATATTATTATAAATTGGTTAATTTACAATCTTTACATTTAACTGTATGTAATTCTTGCAACATTTTGAAAATTTTTATTATTGAAAAAAATAACATTGCATACAATCAAGTCAAACTTATATAATAAATGACGTCATACTCAAACTAGAAAAAAAGCACCAGAAAGCAAACAAGAACAAAAAAAAGACAAAACCTAACAAAAGAGACTTCAACCCCTTCCTGAACTTGTTACTTATAACACTACAGTAGGCTCATGTTTGTTTGTGATCCAAATATTGTCCAGTTGGGGAAAGATGATTTGTATGTTCCATACTGAAGACATTTTCATTACAACACGCTGAAAGCTGTTGTGGATAACGGGATGATCTTCAAAAAACTCCCTTCCAGGAGGCGCTCTCTTTGAGCACTTTTAGCCACATGCTCAATCCACCACAGTAGTGCCTCTAGGGGTCTTTTCTGCCCACTGCTATCAGGCAATTCAGTGCTTCCACCCATTGTACTGTTTATTTATTTATCAATTGATTAATTGATTGATTGGCTGTATTATCTGTCCTGTGAGTCTGTGTCCTTATTTTATTGTGTTTCTGTTTCTGTATGCATTTGCATTTTTCCATGGGATTAATAAAGTTTATTAAATTTTATCTCATAATAAGAGAGTAATGTAAAATTTGCTATTTCTGATGGATTTAAAATAAAAGGGTAAATACATTGTGAGGCAAATATATAGAATATAACTATTTCTGTGCATATATAATTCAAAGGATAAGCTTGCTATTTTTCAGGTCAAACATTTCTTCTCATAGTATATATTAATTTGCCACATAAGATTGCTTTCTAAAGTTAAATGTCGAAGAGGACATATTTGCTAAGTTTTAAGGGTTTTTATTCACCTATAGACTTGGGTACCCTTAAGCCCTGTTGTAAGCTGCAAGAATACGGAAGGTATATTTAAAATATATAAAAAATCACTATGCTTTAGAAGACGATTTTATGTGAAAGAGTAACATACTACATACCAAGATTAAGAAATAACATTGACTTGAAAAATGCCAAATTTATCCTATAATGTCTGATGAAAAATATGACATTAAATGTTTTATCTGCACATATCAAGTGACCAAGAATTGGGACAACTGACTAAAGGACATTTTGTGATAGAGAAGTGTTTCCTGTTATACTAAATGTGTACAGATAATATAGCCGTATACTTGTGAAGAGTTTGAATGCAAAATTACCTCTTTTTGTTGTGACCAAATTGCAAGGGAGAATCCTGACAATATAACATTTACATGTTTATTTCATCCATATTCAAACATTCTTTTTCAATAAAATAAATCTTAAAAAAAAAAAGTTTTTCAAAAAAAAAAATATGTACTATACCTAAAATAAAATACAGTACACAAAAATTCATATCAGTCTGGATTTTTTTTTTTTTTGCCCAAAAAAAAAAAATTTAGGCATATCAAAGTCTGTCAAAGTCAGTCATTATCCAACCCACTATATCCAAACTACAATGTCACGGGTGTCTGCTGGAGCCAAACCCAGCCAACACAGGGCACAAGGCAGGAACCAATCCCGGGAAGGACGCCAGCCTACCGCCGTCTATCAAAGTCAATGCCATTAAATGCTCTCTTAAATGTATGTGTGTATGTTGTATGAAGCCAAATGTCAATTTATAGTACAGTGGATCCTCGGTTTGCGAGTAACTTGGTTTATGAGTGTTTTGCAAGATGAGCTAAAATTTTTAATAAATTTTGACTTGATAAACGAGCGACGTCTTGCAATATGAGTAGTATGTATACACTTTGTCTGCTGAGCGTCATGTAATCACAACTGGTTCTTCTCTCTCTCTCTCTCTCTCGCTCCGGGATTGTGGGCAATCGTCTCCTATTCTCTGTCTGAGTCAGCGTACCTCACTCATATAGTCAACATCCGTATGAGTATATACTGTTTACTACAGCATTGTGACTGTGTGTGTGTGTGTGTGTGTGTGTGTGTGCAAGGTGACGTGCGAGTCCCCGACTTGCACCACCAGCTTTACTCAGCTTGAAACAGCAATAGCGCAGTTATTTATTGTAGCAGACTGCGATTGCTTTGAGATGTTCTTCCGCATGTCATCCCGTTGGGTGGAATCCCACAAGAATTTAGAAACTCACTCACACCAGCCATGATTCTTTTCAAAGGTAAAGTGCAGGTTAATTTGTTTTATGTATTTTTACTTTATATTTTGTATTAATCATTTTTATATGAATAGTTTTGGGTTGTGGAACAAATCATCTGAGTTTCCATTATTTCTTATGGGGAAATTCACTTTGATATACAAGTGCTTTGGACTGCGAGCACGTTTCTGGAACAAATTATGCTCGCAAACTGATATATGCGTTTCTATACAGAGTGCAAGTATTGTTAAAAATGAATTAAGTCCTAAATGTCTCCTAATAAAAACTGATGAATCATTTATTGTTTACCTATTTCTACATTTACAGTGCATCCGGAAAGTATTCAGAGCGCATCACTTTTTCCACATTTTGTTATGTTACAGCCTTATTCCAAAATGGATTAAATTCATTTTTTTCCTCAGAATTCTACACACAACACCCAATAATGACAACATGAAAAAGGTTTACTTGAGATTTTTGCAAATTTATTAAAATTAAAAAGACCTGAGAAAGCACATGTACATAAGTATTCACAGCCTTTGCCGTGAAGCTCAAAACTGAGCTCAGGTGCATCCTGTTACCCCTGATCATCCTTGAGATGTTTCTGCAGCTTAATTGGAGTCCACCTGTGGTAAATTCAGTTGATTGGACATGATTTGGAAAGGCGCACACCTGTCTATATAAGGTCCCACAGTTGACAGTTCATGTCAGAGCACAAACCAAACATGAAGTGAAAGGAATTGTCTGTAGACCTCCGAGACAGGATTGTCTCGACGCACAAATATGGGGAAGGTTACAGAAAAATTTCTGCTGCTTTGAATGTCCCAATGAGCACAGTGGCCTCCATCATCCGTAAGTGGAAGAAGTTTGAAACCACCAGGCACCGCTCATCACCAGGCCAATACCATCCCTACAGTGAAGCATGGTGGTGGCAGCATCATGCTATAGGGATGTTTTTCAGCGGCAGGAACTGGGAGACTAGTCAGGGTAAAGGAAAAGCTGACTGCAGCAAAGTACAGAGACATCCTGGATGAAAACCTGCTCCAGAGCACTCTTGACCTCAGACTGGGGCGACGGTTCCTCTTTCAGCAGGACAACGACTCTAAGCACACAGCCAAGATATCAAAGGAGTGGCTTCAGGACAACTCTGTGAATGTCCTTGAGTGGCCCAGCCAGAGCCCAGACTTGAATCCAATTGAACATCTCTGGAGAGATCTTAACATGGCTGTGCACCGACGCTTCCCATCCAACCTGATGGAGCTTGAGAGGTGCTGCAAAGAGGAATGGGCGAAACTGGCCAAGGATAGGTGTGTCAAGCTTGTGGCATCATATTCAAAAAGACTTGAGGCTGTAATTGCTGCTAAAGGTGCATCGACAAAGTATTGAGCAAAGGCTGTGAATACTTATGTACATGTGATTTCTCAAGTTTTTTATCTATACTAATAAAAGGCAAAGCCCTCACTGACTGACTGACTCACTCACTCACTCACTCATCACTAATTCTCCAACTTCCCGTGTAGGTAGAAGGCTGAAATTTGGCAGGCTTATTCCTTACAGCTCAGTTACAAAAGTTAAGCAGGTTTCATTTCGAAATTCTACACGTAACGGTCATAATGGTCGACAACGTCTGCCATGTTGAATTTTCTTATTTATGGCACCATCTTCACGAAATTTGGTAGGCGGCTTCCCTGCGCTAACCAAAACCGATGTATGTACTTATTTCGATGGTATGACGCCACTGTCGGCCGCCATATTGAACTTTCCAACGTCACTCATTTTCCAACTTCCTGTGTAGGTAGAAGGCTGACCCCATCTTCACGAAATTTGGTAGGTGGCTTCTCTGCGCTAACCAAAACCGATGTACGTACTTATTTCGGTGGTATGACGCCATTGTCGGCCACCATATTGAATTTTCCAAACATCACTAATTCTCCAACTTCCCGTGTAGGTAGAAGGCTGAAATTTGGCAGGGTCATTCCTTACAGCTTACTTACAAAAATTAAGCAGGTTTCATTTCGAAATTCTACACGTAACGGTCATAACGGTCGATAACGGTCCGCCATGTTGAACTTTCTTATTTATGGCCCCATCTTCACGAAATTTGGTAGGCGGATTCCCTACGCTAACCGAAACCGATGTATGTACTTATTTCGATGGTATGACGCCACTGTCGGCC
>JANRMT010062857.1:997846-1062003 GCA_026402145.1 Polypterus bichir lapradei
GGTATGACGCCACTGTCGGCCGCCATATTGAACTTTCCAACGTCACTAATTTTCACAATGTCTGCCATGTTGAACTTTCTTATTCATGGCCCCATCTTCACGAAATTTGGTAGGCGGCTTCCCTGCGCTAACCGAAACCAATGTACATACTTATTTCAGTGGTATGACGCCACTGTCAGCCGCCATATTGAACTTTCCAGCGTCACTAATTTTCCAACTTCCCGTGTAGGTAGAAGGCTGACCCCATCTTCAGGAAATTTGGTAGGTGGCTTCCCTACGTTAACCAAAACCGATGTACGTACTTATTTCGGTGGTATGATGCTACTGTCGGCCGCCATATTGAATTTTCCAAACATCACTAATTCTCCAACTTCCCGTGTAGGTAGAAGGCTGAAATTTGGCAGGCTCATTCCTTACAGATTACTTACAAAAGTTAAGCAGGTTTCATTTCGAAATTCTACGTGTAATGGTCATAACGGTCAACAATGTCCGCCATGTTGAACTTTCTTATTCATGGCCCCATCTTCACGAAATTTGGTAGGCGGCTTCCCTGCGCTAACCGAAACCAATGTACATACTTATTTCGATGGTATGACGCCACCGTCAGCCGCCATATTGAACTTTCCAACGTCACTAATTCTCTAACTTCCCGTGTAGGTAAAAGGCTGAAATTTGGCAGGCTCATTACTTACAGCTTACTTACAAAAGTTAAGCAGGTTTCATTTCGAAATTCTATGCGTAACGCTCATAACGGTTGACAATGTTTGCCATGTTCAACTCTCTTATTTATGGCCCCATCTTCACGAAATTTGGTAGGTGGCTTCCCTGCGCTAACCAAAACCAATGTACGTACTTACTGTATTTCAGTGGTATGATGTCACTGTTGGCTGCCATATTGAAGTTTCCAACATCACTAATTCTCCAACTTCCCGTGTAGGTAGAAGGCTGAAATTTGGCCGGCTCATTCCTTACAGCTTACTTACAAAAGTTAAGCAGGTTTCATTTCGAAATTCTACGCGTAACAGTCATAACGGTCAACAATGTCCGCCATGTTGAACTTTCTTATTCATGGCCCCATCTTCACGAAATTTGGTAGGCGGCTTACCTGCGCTAACCGAAACCAATGTACATACTTATTTCGGTGGTATGACGCCACTGTCAGCCGCCATATTGAACTTTCCAACGTCACTAATTCTCCAACTTCCCGTGTAGGTAGAAGGCTGAAATTTGGTACTTATTTCGGTGATATGATGCCACTGTCGGCCGTCATATTGATCTTTTCAACGGTCTTTGTTACTTATGGGCCCATCTTCAAGAAATTTGGTATGCGGGTTCCCAACTCGAACTGAATCCTACTTACGTACATATATACGTCCATAGCCTGCAGCTCGGTCACCGTGTGAGGCGGCGTTGGGTCCCCCATCCCAACGCCTCCCACGTTGTTGGCTGCCTGCCTATATAAGGCCGTCTGTCGCTCCAGTCTCTACATTTCCTTCCTTGCTTCGCCACGGTATTGACGTCTCCCTGCTGATAACTACAGCCTTTTTATTTAATCCACGGCTTCTCCGCTGTTTTATTGTTCATTTTATTATGATTATAGTTATTGTGTAGGTATTTTAGACTTACTTTACATTGTTCAGGCACCCATTTCCTTTATCATTCCAACCGTACCCCCATTAACATGTCTATCGAGGTGCTCACCATTGATCAAAGAACTGTCACTTACCAAGTGGTTTCCATGCCCGGAGATGGCACCTGCCTTTTCCATTCTCTTTGTTACATATTGCACGGCCATATCAGGCTCACTCTTGATATCCGGAGGAACATTGTGTCTTATGTATTGAATGACTGGGACAGGTTCAAAGTGTGGACTGATGACGGTACAGGAGATAATTTTACTACACAGGAGCACTAGAAGAGTGAAATGCTTAAGTGTACCGAAATGGCCAAATATTTTACACCTTTGGACAACCGCCAATGCCTCTTAAACATCTTAGATTCACAGGTGACGATTTCAGTAGTGGACACTTTGATGTTTAGAAATGTTTAAACTCTCAAAAGCTGGATGTGAAGTTATCAGTGAAACTGGTTGTATACTTACAACGCTTGACAGATGCCGAATGTCTCTTCAACACAAGTCCTACAAATACTGTCGTAATTGAAACAAACCATGAAACTCAAACCGATTATGACAGCAGCAATCCAAGCTGTGAGATTTGAAACAAGATTACTGTTCACAGGGTCAATTGTACGTTGCATGCTCAAGAGTAAGCTCAGCGCACAGCTACAGCTTGGTCATATTACAACTGGAGGGCCGAACTGACAACGTGGCATACAAAGAGATCCTTAACAAATAATTATTGGTATATTTTCCCTCAGTTTAAAAAGGTTTAATTTTCTTCTTAATAAAAATTTTAAGGCAGTACTTCGCCTTTGCTAGTTTTTAATAAATTTGAAAAAACCTCAAGTAAACTTTTTTCACATTGTCATTATGGGGTGTTGTGTGTAGAATTCTGAGTAATAAAATGAATTTAATCAATTTTGGAATAAGGCTGTAACATAACAAAATGTGGAAAAAGTGATGTGCTGTGAATACTTTCCGGATGCACTGTACACTGGTTTTAATTGATCACACACAAAACTCACAGAAGATGGAGTCCCAAACCAAAACAACTATAAAAGTAAAAGAAACACTTGGCATACAGCACCAACAGTGAAACCTCATGTTTTTATTTTGAATTTTTGAAAGTCACTGACTGGTTTAAATGACATGTAATGGACAGTACTAAAAGAGAAGCAACAAGTATTGCATTCTGAAACAAAAGAAGGCATTCTGAACAGTCAAGGAATAGTAAAGACGAATTAAAAAATGCATACAGTGAAATAGTACTGTACATTCTCCAAATAAACATTTTCTGAGGTCTTCACGTGAGGAAGTAGATAACCTCCCAGTGGTAAATGTGACTTCTAAGGATGTACTGATTGATTTGGAAATTGTAGAGGGAGAAGTACTGTTGAGATTAAATAGGCTGAAATCAAACAAATCCTCCAGGACCAGATAATATTTACCCTCAAGTTCTTTTGGAGGCTATGTGAATACATACATAAAAACCCTTGACACGCATTTTAGGAAGCCACTGCACACTGGAGAAATTCCAAAGCACTGGAAAATGGCAACTATTGTCCTGTTCTATATAAAGGGTGACTGGACAGATCCAAGCAACTATGGGCCAGTAAGCTTAACATGTCTTACAGGAAATTAATAGAAGGAAATATTAAACAAGTTAATTAAGGAATTAATTGAGCAAGGAGATAGTTAGTTGATGTGATAGAGATTTGATGTGATATATTGTGCCTGCAAGAGACTAAATGGAAGGGAAGTAAGGCCAAAGGATTGGAGGTGGTGTTCTATTATGGTGTGAATGGGAGGAGAAATGGGATAGGGGTTATCCTGAAGGAACAGCACGTCAAGAGTGTTTTGGAGGTGAAAAGAGTGTCAGACAGAGTGATGATTATGAAGCTGGAAATTGAAGGTGTGATGAAGAATGTTGTTAGTGCATATGCTCTGCACGTTGGGTGTGCAATTGATGAGAAAGAAGGTCTCTTGAGTGTGTTGAATGAAGTGGTAGAGAGTATAACAAGGGAGAGAGGTGTAAGAGTGGAGGAAGATGCCCACAGATAGATTATACCCTATGTGAATGGATCAGTCTAAATGAAATTGTAGACTGCAGTGGTAGCAGGGGAAAGCATAGTTAGGCAGCATAGGATGGTGGTCTGTAGGATGACATTGGAGACCAAGAAGAGGAGGAGAGCCAAGGATGAAATGGAGGAAGTTGATAAAGGAATACTGCAATGTTGAGTTCAGGGAAGAGGCAAAAGAGGCACTGAGTGGCAGTGAAGAGTTAACAGACAGCTGGGCAACTGCAGCAGAAGTAGAAGTGGTGACAGTGAGAAGGGTGCTTGGCGTGACATCTGGATTGAGGAAGCAGGAAAAGGAGATCTGGTAGTGAAATGGGGAGGTACCAGAGAGTACCCAGAGGAAGAGGTAGCCGAAGAAGAAGTGGGATAATCAGAGAGATGCAGAAAGTAGACAAAAGTACAAGGAGATAAGGTGTAAGGTGAAGAGTGAGACGGTGAAGGCTAATGAAAAGGCGCATGATGAGCTGCATGAATGGTTGGACACTAAGGGGGGAGAAAAGGACCTGTACCATTTGGCTAGACAGAGGGACCTAGCTGGGAAAGATGTGCAGCAGGTTAGGGTGATAAAGATAGAAGATAGAAACGTACTTGCAAGCGAGGGGAGTGTGTTGAGCAGACAGAAAGAGTACTTTGAGAGGCTGATGAATGAAGAGGATGAGAAAGAGAAGGTTGGATGATGTGAAGATAGTGAACCAGGAAGTGCAATGGATTAGCAAGGAGAATGTAAGGACAGCTGTAAAGAGGATGACGAATGGAAAGGCTGTTGGTCCATATGACATACCCGTGGAAGCATGGAGGTGTTTAGGAGAGATGGCAGTGGAGTTTTTAACCAGATTGTGTAATGTAATCTTGGAAAGTGAGAGGATGCCTGAGGTTTGGAGAAGAATTGTACTGGTACCTATTTATAAGAATAAAGGGGTTTGTACAGAGCTGTAGTAACTATAGCGGGATAAAATTGATGAGCCACTGCATGAAGTTATGGCAAAGAGTAGTGCAAGCTAGGTTAAGAAGTGAGGTGATGATTAGTGAGCAGCAGTATTTTTTCAAGTCAGGAATGAGCACCACATATGCAATGTTTGTTCTGAGGGTGTTGATGGAGAAGTATAGAGAAGGCCAGAAGGAGTTACATTGTGTCTTTGTGGACATGGAGAAAGCATATGACAGGGTAGAGAAGTATGTAACAGTTGTACAGGATATTGACAAGTTAAGTGTGACAGTGGTGAGGACTGCTGTTGGAGTGACAGATGCATTCAAGGTGGAGGTGGGATTACATCAGGGATCGGCTCTGAGCCCTTTCTTATTTGCAATGGTGATGGACAGGTTGGCAAACTAGATTAGACAGGAGTCCCCATGGATTATGATGTTTGCTGATGACTTTGTAAGGGTGATACCAAGATAGGTGGATTGGTACATAATCTGGAATCCATTAAATCATTACAGAGGGACTTGGACAGTATACAAACTTGGACAGATTGGTGGCAGATGAAGATTGTCAGTAAATGTAAAATATTTCACAAAGGAAGTAAAAATGTTAGGTTTGAATACACAGTGGGAAGTTTGAAAATCTAAAGTACACCTTATAAGAAGGATTTAGGAGTCATAGTGGACTCTACACTATCAACTTCCAGAGAGTGTTCAGATGCCATTAAGAAGGCTTACAGAATGTTGGGTTATATAGCACAAAGTGTGGAGTACAAGTCCAAGAAATTTATGTTCAACCTTTATAATGTACTGGTGAGGCCTCATCTGGAGTAATGTGTGCAGTTTTGGTTTCCCGGTTACAAAAAGGACATAGCAGCGCTAGAAAAGGTCCAGGGAGGACCGACTAGGCTAATTCCAGGGCTACAAGAGATGAATTATGAAGAAAGTGTAAGAGAGCTGAGTATTTTCAGTTTAAGCAAAAAAGATTAAGAGGTGGCATGATTGAAATGATTAAAATTTTGAAGGAAATTAATACAGTGGATCAAGACTTATTTTAAAATGAGTCCATTAACAACAAGGGGACACAGTTGGAAACCTAAGGGTTAATTTCACACAAACATCAGGATTTTATTTATTTATTTTTTTTACACAGATAACCATAGACACTTGGAATAATAGCAAGTACCAAGTAGCATGGTAGACAGTAAGACTTTAAGGACTTTCAGAACTAGACTTGTTTTTTTTAGAAGAGTTAAGTGGATAGGAGTAGCGAGATTTGTTAAACTGAATGGCCTTTTCTTCTCTAGATTGTTCTAGGCCATGCCCTACTGGACAGTAAGGTGTGTCGTATTTTTGTAATGAATTCAGTATGGCATAGAGAACCTCATTTGACTGTTTTGCCACACCAGAAGTTTTAAAATTTGGTGTTTAGCTTGTTTTGCAGTCAACTTTTGTGCAGTGTTAGTTTTTGTTTTTTCTTTGTTGTTCAATTTATAGTCAGTAGGCCTAAACCAACATCACTAATTCAACTTAACAGCTTAGTATAAAAAAAAAAAAGTTAGTGTTATTACATATGAAGCAGTAAAGTTGAAAGTTTATGTACATTGCTTACTCTTGTCACTCACCAATTAATGTCTCAGTTTCTAATTTTGAAAATTATTATTGTAGTCAATACTACACAATTTCATGTTATTTAAAAAAAGGAAACAAAAATTTCAGGGTTATTTACATAAACAGAAATGTGTGTATGTGTGCGTGCATATATACATATCACACACACACAGTACATTCACAGTGTTGTGCCATAAATAAAATTTCAATTGGTATTGCATTAATTTTATTATAAAAAGAGACTTGAAAAATCTACAATTTTTTTTTATTCTTTTAGAAGTTTTTCTGGGAGTTTCAGTGAAATAGAACTGCTTCTGCTCCAGTATCCTTCAGAATACTTGGCCATTGTTTTGGTGGGGGGTTGGGGGGTTTAGTTTTTTCAGGCCTTTTTTGGAAAATTTTTTGAATCATTGATATGTAGATTCCAAAAGCTAAAATTTCAGTGTTGTGGCTGTACATTCTTGCGTGCTGTTTTTGAGCTTAAAAATGTAAAAAATTTCTCTTTACAAACTTGTCTGAAGAAATTATAGCTGGATGTAACATCAGACATGAACCATGTATAATTGCTTGCACATTATTTTATAGATTCATTGCCAAAGTTTGTGATGGGTTTCATTTGAAAAAATACATCAGTATGCAGGTATTGTCGAGTTCACAGTGATGGCACAAATGGTGAAGTTGTATAGCATTTTGACAGATTGGTAGTCGGCGAAATGTGTTGTTAATTTATAGCCATATTTAACAAATACTTGTGCAGTTATAGTGGATTTGTTGTTTTTATCTTCATGTTTTCTTAAAGAATAACAAAAAATAGTATTAGAACAGAATGACCAAAAAAGTGTCTGCAGTTCAAGCTGCCCTACATACTTGCCACTTTCCCAGCAGCCTGCCATGTTGCAACTCCTTTGGCAGTTCAGACAGCTTCTGCTTCTTCTGAATGTGCATTGCAGATTTGTTTTCAAGTCTGTTGCTGTTCCAGTTTGGATTGAAGTACTTGATGATCTTACAAAGTTCCATTGTCAAGCAGCCTTCCAAGCACCTTGGTGTTTGTTCCCTGTCTAGTAATGTATGTTATTGTTATATAATTCTGAAAAAAACCTATTTCAAATACTGTACAGATACAGGAATTGAATACTCATACAGAAAGCACATTCCCTTTTTTCTAACATAATGTCACATTAATAAAAAACATTTTTTGTGTCAGTGCTTTGAAATAAAATTTTTACAGAGAACAAAATTTCAGTTTAGGATTTTTTACATAGAAAAATTAGAGAACTGGTCATGGAAATGGTAAGCATTTGTAAATCACTGTGTATTTTGGTTTATTGTGTTTTTATTGTGTTCTATTTCACTTTTTGTATTTCAAAATGGGCAGTAGGGTGGCACAGTGGCAGCGCTACTGCCACAAAGTAAGGAGAACAAGGTTCACATCCCAGGTCCCTGTGTGGAGTTTGCATGTTATCTCTGTGTCTGATTTGGCTTTCTCACATAGTCCAAAGTCATGCAGGTTAGGTGGATTACTGGTGGATACTAATTTGGCTGTAGTGTGTGGTTGATGTGTGTGTGTGCGTTCGCCCAGCAATGGACTGGCGCTATGTCCTGTGTTGTTTGTTGCCTTATTAACTTGTATAGGCTCCAGCATCCCCCACGACCCTGTTCAGCACTAAGAGGGTTAGAAAATGACTGACTAACTGGCATTTCAAAATCTGAGGATACACTGATTTACTGTGAATAATCTCAAGCCTGCACAAATTTTCGTCTCCAGTTTATTTGGATTTCTTGCTGAATCTCATGGATATGCAGGTTACTTTGACTGGCAACTCCACATGAGCCTTGCAGTATTGCTCTCTTTAGAGATGGTTCTTGCCTTATGCCTGATTTTGCTTGCTCCCCACAGCCCTGAGCTGGATGAAGTAAATTTAGAAAATTGACGAGTAGATACCATATTTGTAAATGTAAAGAAAATGTTATAGCATAATCTCAACATTTTATTTGAATTAGAGATACAATGTACTGGTTAATCTGTTTCTGGAGTTTTTCTTATTTCTGATATGTAATAATTTATAAAACATTACTCAGTGGCAAACCAGTGAAATCTAGCCTTTCTGGGAGGTTCAATTTATAATAAGATTAGAACTAGACTTTAGATTAGAACTAGTAACATTTGTTTATTTTTTGTGACAGGCTGTAGCTTCAAGCTGTTGGTCAGTTTTAAAGCAGAAGAAACAACAAGTAAAGGTAGGCAATGCATTTTATTATTGTTAGTTTTTACTGTATATTATTTCTTTGATTTGCTTTCCATTTTACTGATCAAATGGTTCCAAACGTCACATGAACAGACACTACAATAAGAATTGCTATAAGCACACAGCAAATCAGAGGAATATACCCATTTTTATGTCCTGTCACCCTAAGTCCCCATTAACACTACTACGTTTTTGTTTAAAAACGCTTACTTTAGTCTCTGTTTTCACCTTTCATCCAAACTACTCTGGTATTTTCAACCCCTGAAAATGGAGATTTTTGAAAATGCTCTCCAGACCCATACATTTCTCAAAATGCAACCATAACATTATAACATGGACAGGTGGAAGCACTTATTTTTGAAAATGCAGATTTTTAAAAATGCAGACACTAATTGTACTCTGATTAGTTTGTGCCTATTATGTATCACTCATCTGATTGGACCCTGCTCATTACATTATTTAATCCCCTGATTAGTCAACCTTCATGGAAGGAAAACCATATTCCAACATAGTAGGTATAAAGGAGTTGTTTCCATGCCATATGTTTTGTGCAGTTTGAGTGCTGCATACATTAATAAAAGTCTAATAATTTACCAGTCTCTACAGTTTTGCGATAAATCTCATGTTTAGTGGTGTTAACACTCTTCCAAGAATGTTTCCACCGATGCATGCATATCCATTGTAAACAAATGTCTACTTCATATTTTCAGTCATTTCACTGTAGACCGAGATAATTTTGTGAACGATATGAAAACACTAGTATGGACAGATGTCATTTTAGTTTAAAAATGAAAGTGTAGTAGTGTGGATGCATCCATATTGAGCTTTGGTGTTCCGGGTAAGACTAAGTTCATTATTAGGTTTGTGTCCCACACCTCAAGATTCACTTACACACACTCAGAGATTCTTTTTACACAACTCTGCATGAGTGGTGCCCTACTGCTAGTCATTCTAGAATATCCCACATGGGATTCCTTCCACACAAGTACCTAAGAGTGATGTTTCAAGCCTGTCGCTTCTCAGCACTCCACATTTGGACTCACTGTGACCAGCACTAAAACATGGGTGTCTCATCCATTTTGTTATATGTCATTTAACCAACAAACAGGGTCTTCCTTTTGCCGCACTTGTTCTTCTTTTCAGGTGCAACTTCTCAACCCAAAAACCAGGAATCTTCCCACACCAGCTGTCCCAATATTTACTTCAACTACTAAAGATATAAAGACAAAGTATATAAAAGTAAAAGTAATGCTGTATTTATTAAAGTATAATAATACATATAGAACAAAAGAATAATAGCAAATAAAATAGCAATAATCTGGATAAAACTTACTGAAAATTATCATTGTCAAGGGACGATGTTGTCCTGGATGGCTTTTTAATTTAGCACAGTGCATAAATTTGCATTCTACGACATCTAAACATTTTGGTTTCTCTCTCTTTCTTTCTGGCATATCGTGGTCTGTGGTGTTGGTTCCTATGCAAAAGGAACGTAAATGGACACATAGAAAAGGCCTGGAATTTATTAAGTTGGCTTTTAATGGCTTTTAAAAACTTCAATAGAAATGCTCACTTTGTGTTTGTGTGCTTACTCCTTTGTATTGCCTTCCCTGTGATTATAATAAAGCTATGTCCAGAAGGTATATTTTTAAAAATGCCCATTGTAAGATGCAGGTTCTATAAAGTATAAATTGTGTTAAATGTAGTCTATTTTGAATGTTTTGTTAACAGGTCCCTAATGGATTTATTGCACACTTTTATGCTATTTGTGAACATGTTAGTCCAGTCCTTGCGTGGGGATTCCTTGGTCACAAAAGCCCTCTGCATGACATCTGCAACTTCTTTAAGGTAGAAATAGTTATTCATTCAATTTTATAATTACAAATATAAGGATTTTCCATGTCATTCAAGGATTTGCCAATGCATGATACTATTGATGATCAGAAACCTGATAAAAGTATACTAATGAACCAATATACTTGGTTTTTATTAGTCACTTATGCAATACTGTTATTTAGCAACAGCTTTTTAATCATATCAGGATGGCTGATGCCAGGAAAATTGTAAGAGGGGCATATATTAATGGGCTTCAAGACTTGCCAGAAAGAGACAGGAATTTTCTAAATGCAATAGGAACAAATGTTAGAGTTAGAGTTAGGGTCAGCTGCGTGACCTTTGTGTTAAACAGTTGTCATCTTAAAGACTGAAGTAAATAATTATAATTTGAGTGATTGATAAGGTGGAACATTTGAAAGTGTTCTCATGAGAAAAACATGTGCCGCCTCCTCCACCAGCTAAGTGTGCATTTATATTGAATTTGTGTTTACTTGAATAATTAATAATATTTATGGACAGATTTCATTTTTTAAAAACAGAATTTAATCAATCCTTCTTCTGAAACACTTGTTGTGATCATACTTGATAGCTTAAGTAGTGTGTATGTGTTTTTTAGGAGAATATATTGAAATTTTCATCTCAATTTTATTTCTTTCGCAAATTAATTTGACATGGACATTGCTTACAATCTGGAACATATTGGCTTTTTAAAAATATATAAGTGTGGGTATTAGATGAGTGGTGAGATCAAAACCTCCACTGTACCTTCTTTTAAAGTTCTGCAAACAAAATATATATTTTAGTGGTCAATTTGTAATATCCTTGATTGAAAAGTGTGAGTCATACAATCTAGCTGAAAAACAAATCTAAAGATTAGTTATGACACATTTAAGAAATGCTGTATGAGTAGAAGTTGCATTAAATTGTTGTGAAGGTGAAAGAATAATAAAATAAATATTATTAAGTAGAACATTGAAGATGTAAAAGACAAAAGTTTTATTCTTCTGTGCTAGCATGCATTGCAAAACCATATGTAAATATTTGATTCCAAAAATTAAGACCAATTTTCAACAAAGAAAATAGCAGATTTATTTATGAAAATCATTCTGTTTTCTCACGTGTGTCTTAGTTAAAATGTGACGGTTATTATGTACAGTAAGTAAAACTGATTATTTATGTACATTTGTTTTTATATATGCAGTGTACTCAATGATGAAACACAAACAAATAACCTGTGTAATAGTTGCATAGATAATGAGGTGTACTGTATATTTTAAGAATGGAAAACGGCAAAACTACTGACTTATATTCTTACTGAATTGTTAATCAATTTTCCTCTTCAGGTATTTCCATCACTGTATTGTGGTTGTATCAGATTTCTTCAATCCATTCCCCCAACCTGAAAATCAATATATCAAAGTAGAATGAAACCATGCAGGAAATTGTTCTTCTTAAATGAAAATCAGTGCTGAACCTACTGTATAAAAGTAAATAAAAAACAGTATAAAAAGTAACATATGAGAAAATGCTTTATGGTCAATAATAATAACAACTTTTAAAATCTATAGATAATATAGATAAATAATATAGATAAATATAGATAGTTGTTGATTTTCACAAATGAGTAAAGCATAAAAAAATGTCAAACCTTAAGTATACCTCTTAACACTACTGGGGCAATAATCAGAATATTCAAAACTACTAAAACAGTTGTCAACTTACAAGGACAGGATACAAGTTTTTAAGAGAAGGTAATAGCCACTAGTCCACTTTCACTTAGATCACCTTGTGGTTACAAGGTGTCTCTTTGGTCTGTGCAAACATGTCCGCTTGTTTTTGATTAGTACATTTTGTGATAAGGTAAAGCTCAGAAAGCAAGCTGACCATACATAAAGATGGCAGAATAGTTTAGCAACTCAATTTAGTGTCATTCTGGAATGTAGGTGGGGGAGAAGCAGCTGGCTTTCTGCGTCCCTGTGTTTCCACAAAGAAGGACTTGTGTGCTACTTGAAAGCCTAACAAAATGGTGGAGAGCTCACTGTGTCCAACACAGCACCATTGGTAGCTGATACTGGAGTTTGTTTTCCGTTTTTCTTTTGATTAGGCTCCCTAAAAATTTTTGGAGGAAACTAAACTTTACTTTCTTTGCTGGCACAGTGATTCATGCAGCGGCTTCATGGATTGAGTAGGCTGGGTTCAAACCCACTTCCAGGCACGTGTTTGCTGGTTCTCCCCATTTCTATGTGGGTCTTCTCTGGGTATTCCAGGTGTCTTCCTACATATAGAAACACATGCATGTTAAGTTAATTTGCTCTGTAGCAGCCTGTCACCCCATCTACCATTTGTTCCAGCCTTTTACCTTTTGCTGCCAGCCCATTATTAACTTGAGTTGGTAACAGTTGTTACTTTTTATTTCTTTAAATACCTTTTTCTTTACCTTAGCAATAATACAGCACAGAGTTCATGCTGCTTCATTATTGATCAAGCATCCTGTGTAACAGCTAATAATTTTCTGTGTAAAGATAGATAGATAGATAGATAGATAGATAGATAGATAGATAGATAGATAGATAGATAGATAGATAGATACTTTATTAATCCCAAGGGGAAATTCACATACTTTGCATGGTCTTCTTGTGTGTGTTTGTGCGTTGGTTTTTCTCTCAGATGCCCCAAAGATGGTCATGTACATTGGCTGAAGTTGACCATGGATGTCCAGAGTTGTTTCTTGCCTTTCATCTGTATTAAATGGTCTGGAAAATGTTATGTTTGTCCGGGCAAGGAACTAGACTGGACAAACCATTTAGGCACAGAGAGTGAGTTGCAGTATTATTTTTACAAACAGTTGTATATCTGTTTTTAAATCTTTGATTGATTTCTTATCAGGAAGATTAGGAGAGTTTATACAACATATAGCATGACAGTGTTACTTGATTTGTGCAAAATATTGGGGCTAGTGTTCAAGACAAGTGAGGTGTGAAAGTTGAAACCCAGTTAACTTGTAAGACATAGAGACAGTTGTTTTGTTTCATGTTGTTATAACTCTGCCACACACCAGGGTCTACTTTGCGGGAAAAAAAAGCATGCAGTCATCTCTACTGTAGCACTCATGTAAGAGGACCTTTACTTAATTACCTCAAAATATAAATGTAATTTTCCTTTTTTAGGTTTTAATCAAATTTTAACAACAACAACATTTATTTATAAAGCACATTTTCATACAGATAATGTAGCTCAAAGTGCTTTACATAATGAAGAAAAGAGAAATAAAAGACAAAGTAAGAATTAGAATAAGACAACACTAATTAACATAGAATAAGAGTAAGGTCCGATGGCCAGGGAGGACAGAAAAAACAAAAATAAAATCTGCAGGGGTTCCAGGCCACGGGACCGCCCAGCCCCCTCTGGGCAAGAAAACACAAGGAAATAATATGTATATACACACACATGCCCAAATAGTTTTTGGTTGTTTTACAACTGTGAACATTATACTGTAGATAGTATTATTATTTTACAGCTACTTCAATATGTGTTATGGCTATTAATTAATCTACCACAGTATGCAGGTAAAAGCACATTAGAAATTGTTAAACAGCTATGATGATCACTTTGCTTGAGCATAGTGTCTCACTTTTATGCTTTTCCTGACATTATCAAAAGTGATTTTAAGATAGCCTTGTCATTCCACAAGTATTAGATTCCTGAAATCATCTATTGGGAATTTGTTTTTGAATTTTATACCTAATTTACCCTAACTTAAAAAAAAAAAAAAAAATTAAGTTGCTTAATTTACTATAAACAAAGTGCTTACAAATATGACAAGTCAAATTATAATTTAAAACTATTTAGAAATATCTATAAGATTTATTAATTCTCTAGTACAGTGTTGTTGGGGTGGAGATAGTGCCTGTCCTGGGTAGAACTGGGCACGAGGTGATTTGAAGATGCTGTATTCTAAATTATTTACAGATTTGGAATATATTAAGGTATCTATAAAACACAGTTTAAAGAAATACATCATTTACAGATATCTTCAAATATTTTGCCTTTACTCATTTATTTAAAAATTGAATTTCCATTCTGGGGTCATAAGCAGCAGCATTCGAATCTATAATATGTTAGCCATTAAATGCTCAAATGTTATATCTTAGATTTTCTAGATATAGATAGCTCAAAATTCAGTAAAAGTGAAACACAGATAAAAAAAATTCAAGTATGCATTTAGCTCAGTGCACGTATGTTGTTAACAGGCAATGTGCTACTACTGTATTTGCCTTTAAGTTAAATTGTTGACTTTTAAAATATTGCATGTTTTATTGCTGAAGTATCCTACATTTCATATAATCTTCAGAAATACAAAAGCAAAATATAGAAAAGTAGTTGCAAATACCTTGAGACAAATTAACTGTGAAATCTTTACTATGATTAAGTATTTATACTATG
The DNA here is from genome assembly GCA_026402145.1 of Polypterus bichir lapradei. Classification (NCBI taxonomy): domain Eukaryota; kingdom Metazoa; phylum Chordata; class Cladistia; order Polypteriformes; family Polypteridae; genus Polypterus; species Polypterus bichir. The sequence continues at coordinate 1,012,603 of JANRMT010062857.1, forward strand.
TACAGGAGCATTTTAGATTTTCCTAAAAGGCCAGCAAACATTTCTACCACACAAGTAGTACAATGTTTATGTATTTTTATTGTATTACTATGGCCAAATTTCTGTCTGGTGTATAACAAAGAAGCACATAAAGCTTATTTTCCTTTGCTGCAATATGTGATGACTGTAAATGAGCATTTACTAATATTTTTAGAATAAAAAGAATAATTTGTTTATACTTTTATAATGTTTTTATTCATAATATTTGTTTTTTCACTTCTGAGCTGATTCTGGTTTATGACTAATGTCCTGCTCTGTCTAAGTCTCATTTAGACAGTCTTAAGAAAATAAAGCTGCAATAGTTTTGCAGAGATAGAGAAATAGATATAAGCAGAACATATATTTAACAAAAAAAGCAAGCAATATTTTCCTTGAAGTATTTTTAGATTTTATGATTTAAAAAAAAAAAAACTCCCCTTTCAGACTCATTTAATGTAATGTGGAGTTTATGGGAGTCACTGACATTTGGAGCAAGGCAAAAACCAACACTTGCTGCCACACTGCCCTGGCAAAACCACCACACTCATTCATTTTAAAGCTGTCAGTTAATGCAACACATATATCTTTGGGATATCATGGGAAAACCGAAGTACCTACAGAAAATTCTGTATAGACACAGGGAATTTGTGTAAAATCCATGAAGATAATTGTCTGGCCTAGCATTTAAACCCAATCAGCTGTGGTTGCTAGACTGCACTACTATCTTGCTGTAAATCCCAATTTGTTTTCTTTCTTGTTTTTTTTTTTTTAATAAACTTTAATCAAATAGAAGTTAAATCAGTGTAGTATCAATTCAGGCTATAAAGCACTTTCTTATTCCAGTTTACCCTCCCTCCACCAGTGTCCTTCAAGGTAGTTTTCACTGTTAGCTGTTTCATTCTCAGCTGTTGATAATTTATCAACCAAGTCCTGGTGTTTTCTTACGTAAGAGTCAAAAAACAGCCCAAGAGACCAACATGTGAATGCAAAAGCAATGCAGAAATCAGCCTATTTCTTGATACATGTCTAAAGTGTTGGTCACTACTAAATGCTAAGTCAAGTGGTTGGGTTTATTTTGATTTCAGTATTTCACAGTGTTGTATAGATGGAAAAAGCTTGATATGAAATATGCTGTTTGCAAGTATTCTTATATAAAAGTGAAGCACACATACATATTCAGATTTTGTATATGTATTAAATTTTGAATATTCAAATGTTAAATTGAAATGTGAATGTGTCTATGATTCTAAATATCTTCAGTAATACACTGGACGGTGTACAGTGGGGGAAATAATTATTTGATCCCCTGCTGAATTTGTAAGTTTGATCACTTACAAAGAAATGAACAGTCTCAAATTTTTATGGTATTTTCATTTTAATGGAGAGAGACAGAATATCAACCAAAAATCCTTAAAAAACACATTACATAAAAGTTATACATTGATTTGCATGTCATTCAGTGAAATAAGTATTTGATCACCTACAACCAAGCCAGAATCCTTGCTCCCACAGATTGGCTGTGTGCCAATTACAATCGATCAATCAATCAGTCAATCAATTAGATATTTCTGATCTTAACTCGTTATGTGTATAAAGCACACCTGTCCATAGAATCAATTTCTTCCATTCCAACCTCTCCACCACCATGAGCAAGACCAAAGAACTGTCAAAGGACGTCAGGGACAAGACTGTAGACCTGCACAAGGCCGGAATGGGCTACAAGACCATCAGCAAGAAGCTTGGTGAGAAGGTGACAAATGTTGGTGTGATTATTTGGAAGTGGAAGATATTAATGAAAATATGACTGTCCTCCAGACCTATCTACAAATATAACTACAAACACAAAGGAAATGCAATCTCACACTATATACAAACCACAAAGGGGACATGAGATCAAGGTCTCTGTTTACCTCTGTTACAAAATATCCATTTAACCTCTTTATACTGACCTGAGATACAAAGTAAAGTGACAGAAGTGTTAAGCAGAAATCCACTGTCACAGAAATGAACAGATGATCAGAATGCACGGACAGTCTTAATCTGAGAATGAAGTACACTAAAAGTAGCTCTTTTAGTGACCTGGAAAAATGCAAAAGCAATTCTTTTTGGGTCAGAGACAACTGACAGTTAAAGATAGGAGTAGTAAATGCATTCTCCAGTAACCTAGAGAAAGGCTGGTCTGTGCCTTCCCTCCAAAACCTATTGTGCAGTCTGTGGTAAACAAAGAAACTGAAAAAACAGGCACGCTGTACCAGTGCCAGCAGAGTGGCCACAATTGTTAGTAATACTTCAACCACACTGAGCGCAGCTTTACTGAAATATTTTCACTGTCGAGTGGAATGCACTACACCAGGACTATTCCAACTTATCTGTCTGTGTATGGAGTGCAAGGTCACATAGTGACACGCGGTCTGGTAAATTACATCACAAAATGTAAAATATGTCATTGGAACAACATTTGAGAAACATAACTTCCAACTATAAATCCTTCACTTTTTTCATAAACATCAACTCCAGCACTGTGGAAAATGTGTTAACATGTAAATGATGTTTTGTGTACTTTACTAATTTTGATTAGGAATTTACAAGACAAAAAAAATATATAATGCTGGTCTCCTTATCAACTTACTTAATCCAAGTACAGTATATGAAATCACAAAATGTTTCACATATGAGAGGAGACCTTTAAGTCCGTCAAGTGTGTTTGGTAGCTACTAGCTAAGTTGTCCCAATATCTCATTTGCATACTTTAGAAGTAATGAAGCTTTTCCACTTCAACTACTGGTAGTTTGTTCCTCATTTCCGTGATACTTTGTGCAAAGATATGCTTTGTGGCTTCCATCTGGAAATACACTTTCTCTTAATTTCTTTTGGCCTCCTTGAGCTGTGTGCGAATATCACTGTGTCAGGAATACAAAAGCCCTCAAATTCATGTATTACAACTGTAATCTACACATTTATTAAGCGCTCTTCCATTTTTTTTATTGATTCCTACAATTTATTATTTCTGAGTAAATATCTTACTGATGTCTATGCCATAATCTTTCTGTTGCTGCCATTAACGTTCCAGTTGAAACATGTTGTTTTAAATGTTATTCAATATACAAACCGGATTCCAAAAAAGTTGGGACACTATACAAATCGTGAATAAAAACTGAATGCAATGATGTGGAGGTGCCAACTTCTAATATTTTATTCAGAGTAGAACATAAATCACGGAACAAAAGTTTAAACTGAGAAAATGTATCATTTTAAGGGAAAAATATGTTGATTCAGAATTTCATGGTGTCAACAAATCCCAAAAAAGTTGGGACAAGGCCATTTTCACCACTGTGTGGCATCTCCCCTTCTTCTTACAACACTCAACAGACGTCTGGGGACCGAGGAGACCAGTTTCTCAAGTTTAGAAACAGGAATGCTCTCTCATTCTTGTCTAATACAGGCCTCTAACTGTTCAATCGTCTTGGGCCTTCTTTGTCGCACCTTCCTCTTTATGATGCGCCAAATGTTCTCTATAGGTGAAAGATCTGGACTGCAGACTGGCCATTTCAGTACCCGGATCCTTCTCCTACGCAGCCATGATGTTGTGATTGATGCAGAATGTGGTCTGGCATTATCTTGTTGAAAAATGCCTGAAAGAGATGACGTCTGGATGGGAGCATATGTTGTTCTAGAACCTGAATATATTTTTCTGCATTGATGGTGCCTTTCCAGACATGCAAGCTGCCCATGCCACACGCACTCATGCAACCCCATACCATCAGAGATGCAGGCTTCTGAACTGAGCGTTGATAACAACTTGGGTTGTCCTTATCCTCTTTGGTCCGGATGACATGGCGTCCCAGATTTCCAAAAAGAACTTCGAATCGTGACTCGTCTGACCACAGAACAGTCTTCCATTTTGCCACACTCCATTTTAAATGATCCCTGGCCCAGTGGCAACGCCTGAGCTTGTGGATCTTGTTTAGAAATTGCTTCTTCTTTGCACTGTAGAGTTTCAGCTGGCAACGGCGGATGGCACGGTGGATTGTGTTCACTGACAATGGTTTCTGGAAGTATTCCTGAGCCCATTCTGTGATTTCCTTTACAGTAGCATTCCTGTTTGTGGTGCAGTGTTGTTTAAGGGCCCGGAGATCACGGGCATCCAGTATGGTTTTACGGCCTTGACCCTTACGCACAGAGATTGTTCCAGATTCTCTGAATCTTCGGATGATGTTATACACAGTTGATGATGATAGATGCAAAGTCTTTGCAATTTTTCGCTGGGTAACACCTTTCTGATATTGCTCCACTATCTTTCTGCGCAACATTGTGGGAATTGGTGATCCTCTACCCATCTTGGCTTCTGAGAGACACTGCCACTCTGAGAAGCTCTTTTTATACCCAATCATGTTGCCAATTGTCCTAATTAGTGTTTATTGGTCTTCCAGCTCTTCGTTATGCTCAAATTTACTTTTTCCAGCCTCTTATTGCTGCTTGTCCCAACTTTTTTGGGATTTGTTGACACCGTGAAATTTTGAATCAACATATTTTTCCTTTAAAATGATACATTTACTCTGATTAAACGTTTGATCTGTCATCTACGTTCTATTACAAATAAAATATTGACATTTGCCATCTCCACATCATTGCATTCAGTTTTTATTCACAATTTGTTTAGTGTCCCAACTTTTTTGGAATCCGGTTTGTACTATAATATTTTGTCTCTTTTACTTTCTTGTATTTAGTAACGGCCACTGCTTTGAAGCCAGACTCTCGATGGTGTGATTGAAGGGTACAGCTAAGCATCTGGGAAATGAAAATTTTTCAGTTAAATTATTAATAGAGTCTCTAATAAAGCCAGAATGCATTTATATTGAAGGGCAAACTTGATGAGTAATAGTTAATGTGAAATGTGGGAACCATGTTTCTTGAAACATGTTTAATGTTCAGTGGAGAATCTACAGAAGTACTGTATGGCAGTCAGACAAATCTTTTGTTTTTTTCTCCCCCTTTTCCATAGGACCAAGTCCTGTTCTTTCTGAAAGACATTTTTGACTTTGAAAAGGTGAGGTACAACAGTCTAGAGAGTCTGGCTGAAGACATCCTGCAACTGCTTCACCGGCGTTCCGAGCTTCTAATGGCCTATTTGGGTGTAGATTTGCTGAGGCATGTCAACGGTTGTGTGGTCTCCCACAGCGGTGAAGTGGGCAACAGTGAACTGGAAGTAGATATGCAATAGTTTCCGCTATGCATCCTGATCATCCTGGCTCATTGTTCATATTGTAACAGCTACAAAAACAACTTGCTCTACGTACAGCAATTCCTGTACAAAAAAGACTCGGGGAGGTTTCCGCTGTTAAGAAGGCAGAGTGAAACACCCATTCTCTAAACTTGTAAAGATAAACAGAGAGTATTAATTGAAAATTCACATTCTGTTTCTTATCATGTTTCTCTGTCACTTTCAGAACTTACAGTACCTACAACTGCAACACTTTATGGATTATCTATAAAGCTGCCAAAGCATATTTGTTATTTTGGTTTTGAAGTGGTATGTATTTATGAATCGAGTCTGTGCTGTAGAAATGGGATAATCCATTATGATTGCACATCCAGTCTGCTCTGCTGTACTGTATGCAACCTCACATTGCTGCTTGAAATGCCTTGCAGAGACAATTAATTTAGCACGCCAATCTGTGTAGTTCTAAGACTTTGAAGTTAGGTTGGGTGTCTTGTTTCTGGAATGAAATACAATGTTTAAATATTTTAAGATCCTGCATTTTTATAATAAAATGTATGGCCATTGTGAATGTATCACTTTGTTAAAGAAAGCCTTATACAATCCATGCATTTTGACCACGGTTCACTTTATAATTTACAGGGTATTAAAGGTTTTTTTTTCTTTTTCAATACACATATTTTCAGTTTTTTTCAGAGTGTATAAAACTTCTCATAGATGTTCATTCATGTATAAATTATACCTACATAAAGTAATAAATACAGTTTATTCTGTATGGTTGCCCTCAGTATGCATGTATAAGTTTCTCTCCTAAATTTTTTTTATTTTTTTCATTTGTTGCTTCCATGAGTTTTCTCATGTCCATATCTCACAAATGCACAGGTAAGATTAATTGCCAGTTGAACCCTGGCATCCTGTCCAGGGATTGAGTCCAGCCTTCATCCTGGACTAGCTTTGGCTAACCCTTGAGGTTTCAGGTGTCTGAAGTGTAACATAACATTCTATTTTTATCATTGGAAAAGAGTGAAATGTTGGCCTCTGGTACACATAATGTTGTTGTATTTCTCTCAACCTTTGACCCTGCACTTTTCCATTAATTTTATGTACTTGCTTGGACAATTCAAGGCTGCCATGAGCCGACCTGTGGGTCCATGCATGGCTGTGCCATTCAGTGCCCTGTCCAGTTTTGGTTTTTTTGGCTTCTGCATCCCAAAAACTGAAATAAGTGGGCTTGACAATGGAACTGTGGATGGGTTACAACATTAGAACAATTTTGACAAGACCAGGGCATCCAGCCCAAAAGCTGTCCGTCCTTTCCACCTAGCGTCTGCAAAATGATATCAGGCTGACTTTTGGCGGTCCTTAATGTACCACTGTCGTTCTGCTGTTGCTTGTGTACTTGATAGATGTGAAATTCATTAAAAAGCTGCTATGAAATTCTCGTGTAGCTGAACATTTTGAATTTTCTACAAAACACTGCGATATAAAGGTACTCTAAAAGCTAATTTTAATATACATTTGGGAAAAAAGGTTTGTTGTGCAGTACAAGTGTTCCTAATGTTGAAAATGTATTTTGTAATCAGGTGTCTGTAGAATACAATAAATATAATGATTACTATCTTTAAGAAGTGCTGGGATTATTAGCGAGTTATGATACTGTTTTATTAATTTGAAGTCAGTCCAATTCAGTATTAATGGCTAAACTCCCTCGATTTTAAAGACTTTAAGGGATGCAGTGACTTTGTGGTGCTACTTGTTGATATTCAACAAGGCAGCAAAAAGAACCTGAAAAAGTTATTCTTGAGGCTCCATTTTTACATTAAAGGAGATTGGAACTGATGCCCGTTTTTTGAGATGGCCCTCAACCAGCACAACAGAAACTTGCCCAGGACACAGTCTCCAAATGTCTTGGCCAGATTTCAATCTGACAATATAATCTTGGACAACAAGGGGACAAATTAAGTCAACAATTCTTCCACTCACTGCTAGACATTCCCAGACATTAATCAACCCTAAATAAAAAGTATTTCCTAAGTCAGTGGGCCTCCTTATGCAGTGTGAGGTTAGCCAGAATTCAGCTCACTGTGTTTGTCTTCATGGATACAGAAATGATTAATTTTTGGCAGTTAGTCTTCTAAAGAAATTCCAAGTCTGGCACAGTATGGGATAGGAGTTGCCCAAGTCACTGGGTGAGATAACCTCTTAACATTCATCCATCTTAATCTGTGTTTAAAAAATAAATAAATATTTTTTTGTGCCATATAGTAAAAGATTTGTAAATTTCATAAAGCTGGCTGTTATGCTTATTTATTTTTTATTTGTTTAGCTGATGGTTTTAATCCAGAGAAACAAGCAAATCCCAGCGCTTGGTTCAATTCGGCGGGTGTTTCCACTCACTGAAGGAGGGACAAGGTGAGGAAGTGCTTTATTAAATATTATTTAATGAAGGACAATGTCTCATTAGGGTTTGTTTTGATAACTGCTATTATTTATTTTTTTCAGTTTACATATAGTTAAGTATTGATTTAACAAAAACGGGTCTTTTATGGGGCCAGGGAACGCTTACAAATGTTTTCTATTTAAATGAATTGTAATTGGGTGTTTCAAGAATTCATTTCCCCCTTGTTAAAGCAGGGGAGGCACGCACATATCCGCTATTCATATTGTAGCATTGCTGAGATGGGGTTCACTTATAATATGCAAAAATTATTATTAAACACTCTGAGTGAGCAGAACGAGACAGGTGCAACAGGTCACGAATAAGACTCCTTATTTATTAAACATGCTAAAACTGAAATGTTATGTCCCCATCCTAAACTGAAATAATCAATTACAATTATCAAGATTTGAACATTTAGGGGTACCAGTTGTTTTTTGTCCCATAATTTATTGTACATTTCAAGATATCAAATGCAAAAATGTTGTTTTTCTCAAATATGTATTTTTGATGTGCAAAATGTGAAGTTACATGTTTAAAAGGCAAATATTTAACTTAAATGTTAAATGATCCTTCTAAATAGTAAATGTCCCACTTCAATGGTTAAATATCCCACTGAAATGCTAAATATCCAATTTAAATGGTAAATGCCCAAGTTATGTGTCCACTTTTAATGTTTAAATATCACACTTGAATGCTAATTGTCCAACTTAAATGTAAAGATTCATCTTTGCCTAACAGGTTTTCCCTATAAAGTGCAAAAATCTTGTGTTAAAGTACCATGTAGTATCTAAAGATAGTCTAAGTTCTAATCTTTACACTTGAACCTGATAGTGAGAAGAAGAGTCTAAATGACTAAGTTAAATGCAAATTCGAAGTGTCCTATTTATACAGAAAAAGCTTAAATATTTAATGTCAAAATGTGAAGCCGAGTGTTACAGTACAGTGTATGCAAACTGGCTCTGGCCACTGTCTCGTACGTCTGCATATTCGCTAAGACGAGGTGTACTTGCTCGACAGCACAGCTTAGAGTGGGGATCTTCTAAAGAGACAGGTTTTAAAGTAAGGCTTAATATATCAAATATGTTCAGTGCTTATTTAATTACTTCTGCACGGTCTAAACATGCACACTGCCAATTGAAATTAAAAAGGAAGACTGATTTGATATAAAAGCAGATGAGCTTAAAAAAAAGCAGGAAAGAGAGAGAGATAGAGACAGGGAAAACAGTAATAATAATAAAAAACCTCATCTGTCACTTTGATGGCATTAACCAATGTCGCAATGTGTGATTTACAAGTGGACGTGGTCTGGCATCAACTTGAGCTCACAAAGCAGCTCTTAGTTTGGCTGCTGCTGCTGCGCACTCAAGGACTTCTCCCACATCTGCCGTGGGGTCTTGGAATGTTGTGTGCTCTGCTTAGATTTGCGTAAACTTTATTTATGGCGTCTGAGCTGATACGCAGCCGGAAGAGAAGGTGGGGGCCACCCATTAGCATATAGTGTAACACTCGGCTTCACATTTTGGCATTGAATGTTTAAGCATTTTCTATTTACTGTACATATGACACTTCAAATTTGCAATTAACTGCATCATTTAGACTACCTTTAGGTACCACATGCAACTTTAAAACAAGGCATTTGCCCTTTATGTAAAATATTTGCCAGGTTGAGAGGAATCTTGACATTTTAGTTGGACATTTAGTATTTGTTTATGTGCGATATTTAACAATTTATGTTGGACATTCAGCATTTATATGTGACATTTAACTATTTAAGCCAGATATTTAAAATTTAAATTGTACATTTAGAATTTTATTGTGAAAAGGTGCTTTAAAACGTCTAGTGAAGCAGATCTTGTGGGCTGATTTTACTTCTGCTCGAGTCCCTTTCCAGAAAGGTAAGTTGTCTTCTGATCAAGTATGGCTGTTTGGGTGCATCATACAACACTGGCCATGCTTCTCATGTCCCATTTTTTTATGCCCCCCTGGTGGCTAGCGGTGTGGATTTCTTGTTCTTTTTTAATTATATTTTAATTATACTGCCCTTTAAAACAGCATGTGATATTAGATCCTAGTACTATACGATTTGTCAAAGATCAGTTGTTAAATATTGCTCATTAAACTCCCGGCCCCTAAAGCCACCTTAATGGAGCCGACATGTCTGCACATAATCCTACTTTTACTTCATTCATTTCTTTTAAAGTCTTACGTTGTATAAAGTAATAAGAGTGTAAAATAAAAGTCCATCCATTCATCTCTTGTCCCCATGTGATCCAATTCAGGGTCATGGAGACAACAGCTGAACCTGGCAGCTCGGGGGCAAGGCAGGACGCACCAAGTAAATAGGTTCTGTATTTTAATGTAAGTTTGAGGATCACTGGACGACCCCTGAATGTGGTGCCAGACTATCACAGGACACATTCACTGCCATACTGGATTGATTCTGCATCACTACTTAACCTTAATGTCTTTGGGATGTGGGAGAAAAGGCCACTTAGACATGGGCAGAACTGGCAAACTCCACTCAAGGCAGTGAAAGTCAGGATTTCGCTGGGTCAGAGAGGAATACAAATTAAAAACTTTCAACTTCAAGCAGCCCTCTGGCTTTATAGAAAGCCATGGCAATTAAAAAAGAAGGCAGTCTGGCACATCACTTAGCGAAAGGTCTGCCAACATGATGCCCCTCGTTGACTCACTGGAGGTCCCAGTGGTCTTGCTGTGAAAACAAAAAGCGAACAATTATAATTCACCCTGGAAAGGCACTATAAAAGTAAAGGTCACCTATATCCAATGGATTGAAATGTTTAGTCGTGGTATGTTGAAGCTGACGTGAGTCTAATACCATTCGATCGATTTTGATTTCATGGTAGTGCCTTTCACTAGAAAGCAGCAGACTCGGGCACTCCAATGCACAGCACTCCTCTGGTGTGAGCCCTCGGCCAGGCGACGCGACACGAGCACTGAGCTGGCAGAGGGGTGGCGTCTTCACACTGCAGACCGATGGCTGTCCTAAATCAAGGGGGCAGGGGGATTGGATGGACAGTGAGAACCGTGTGTGTGTGTGTGTGTGTGTGTCTGTTGGAACAGCTGAAGCCCCGGATCGTCAGGAATGCGGTAGATGGTGAGAGATTCAGGACTTTTATGGAAAGCAGAGACTGCCTGAGACGTAACTTCACCCGAACGACATTGAGTTGGACTCACAGGCAGCGCGCTCGTCTCTGCGTCGGCCACTTTGGATTGGAGTTTATTCGCTTTATTTATTTGCCGAAGCCCAGTCTTCTGTGCTGCAAGGATATCAATTTGGGGGAAAAATAACAAAACCTGACGGACGTACCTGTTTAAGAAAGGCAAGTATCCATTGATTTTTTTTAAAACTACCTTTTGAAGATGTTTCTCACTAAAGTAGATTTTCCCATTGCTCTCGTCAGACGCGTTTCCAGATCTGTACGTGTAATCTGACCGGCACATATATTGTACTCGAGGTGGTTATATAGCTTCTGCGCTTCGCAGCCGAGTCTCATCTTTTTTTATTTTATTGGCATAGAATCAGGTCATCTTCGATCGCCACCAAGAAAACTTTCCAGCTTATATGAAAAAGTGCGACGCGTAAATTCCCGTTACTTTTAAACCATAGCCTAATAAATACAGAACGTCACTTTTAGATTTGTATTTTCTTAAGACCTTCAAAACACACAAGGAGATGTATAGGGCGAATGAATTCACTTTGAAAAGCCAGCAGCAGTGAGCGGAGCAGAGCACATGTGGGGACGGGTGGCGCAGCGATGAGGGTGCCAACTCATAGCCCGTTAACCTTCACAGTCACCTCGTCCCCACGTGGGTTTCATCTCACAGCACAGTCTTGGGGTCTTTAAATTAACGGCAGCATTGACACACTGAGGGTGGTCTACTACGTACTAAACACAGGGTTGGTGTTCTGTCACGAACCCGATGCAGACATCGGTCGACTCGTACTTTTCTATTAAGGGGTAACAGCTGTCGTATTCAGACGAGGCTGAACTTGGCGATTTATTCGCCCGATACATATATGGATTCCGTTCCACCTTAAATTTATGCGATACTGCGAATTTTAGTCAGTAGACTGCTAGCCTGTTCAAAGACGCGTGAAACCAGCTTCTTAAACTCGCAAAGTCGTAACTTCCAAATGATCGCCATGTTAACGCTTTTTGACCACAAAGCACGTTTTTATTTTGTTTACTTTTTTCCACGACGCACTTTCAAAAAGTCGTACTTGCGCAAGATGGCAGTGCTATACTGCGACCACTAGATGGCAGCAATACATGCGGTTTAACGGTGGCCGACAACAAACGGCACCGGACAGCCTGGAGCGAGGGGCTCGGACACGGGGGTCTTCAATGAGGAGATATAAATATTACCATCATCCCTTCATACATGACTGAGCAAAACCTAAATAAATAAATACAAATATCAAACACGCCTCAGTTCTAATAGGGCCAACAATATTAAAAACATGCAAGAACGGCCAAAACCAGCATATGTTTTAACTTTGCTTGGGTATTTTCATTTCTGTATCTGTTTGTTCTCTTCTGCCTTTTAATGTTTTCAAACATCCGCAAGCCTAGAGCAAGACATAAAAAGCTGTTGCTTTTGTCCATCTAAGAGACAATTTCTTTTCGTCTATTTGCTTCACAATGCATATTCATTCATTTGCAGGCAATGGCATCTTAATGTTGCACACAATGGCACAACTCTTTTTTGCCATACATAATTTACAAAAACCATAAAACAATATTATAATCATAAATAAAGTTAGAAAAAAACCCTGCTGCTTTTAGTGGGTATGCATTAAAAAAATTCTACACTAATGAGTAGACCCCAGCACTTTCTCTAAGCCAGTTTGGTCACAAGTGACACGAGGGGTCAGTTTCAACGCTCCTTAAATTTACTGCAGCTGCTCAGCTGTCCCGGCCTCCAAAGTGCAGACCCCAGTCCTGTGTGGACATATGGAGGGGGGGCCATACAATGTCTCAGTGGGCTTCTCTGAAGGTGCTCCGATACCCCCCAACGCTGCACATGGCCCATCAGCAGGCAGTGGCTCAAAATCTGCATTGAAATAAACAGGTTTGGAAAAACTTGTGGTGGTCCATGGTGGTGCCTCCCTTCTCCGAGCTGAGTTTCCTGGTCCTGGTTCTCCTCATGTCCATGTGGTGTGCAGGTTAGCTTCCTGGCCACAAGTATGCATGGCACATACTGGCATCCAGTCCTGCCTCATCCCAGCTCCAGCACCCTACAGCCCCCTTAAACTACTCAGGTGGGAAATGTGAGTTGGACAGAAGAGCCAAAAGAATGAGGTGGTAATACTCCAAACTTGATGTTAATTTTGCTTACGCAGCTAATCCTGCAGCTATAGAGAAAATAGCACCATGTTCGATTCCTCGCACCCATCACTTGTGGTCTCACCTAATTCTACTAGCCTTATCTTTGAAGAATAACGTCCTTTATTAAAAACACACTGAGAATGTTAGCAGGTCAATGCAGTGACACCTTCTGGGCCCCCCTTGGTCATCCCACCCAGTGTAATGTTCTGTGACTTTATCAAGCTTGCTGGGTGACAATATAGGCCTCAGTTTATCTGCAGCAGCCATTTCTACAAACCAGAGATGAAAGAAAGCTTTGGTGATACGGATTAATCCTGTCCTCTTCGCTTTTGTGAGGGCCCAAATGGTTTGGGACCACAATGCACCAGACGCTCGTTGTCATTGTAACAAAGTGTGGCAGTTTACAGTGGACCACGGCCGACTCTGCTTAATCTAGTTTTAGGGTGCTGGGAGAATGGGGTGCCAGGTACACGCTTAGAAATGAAAAGTGCCAGATCGGATCTTTAGTGCGATGCCACAGGTGAACCATTTTGGGTCCCTAAAGACCCTTCCACGTGTGAAAGTTCCAGACTGAACCTTTAATTATTTAGTTCTGTGACAGGCTCCATAGAGTAAATAACCATGAATAGATGGCGACAGATTTGTGAAATACCAATGGGTCAGGATTTTAAAAGGACTCTTGTTGCATATGTTAACCCTGACCAAGTCCAGGCTTTCATAATCTGTTAGGGTCCTGCTAGGTAGCCTGCCAAACATTAAAGACACATTAGAAAGTTTTTCAAAGCACAAAGGACTAATGTTATATGTAAAGAACCCATCCCAGAATGAAACAATGCTTTGGCAGACAATAGTTCTATCAAGAATCACATGACCCACTAAAGAACCATAAAGTGCCACTGAAGAACCAGCATTTTTAAGAGTGAAGCAGGACGCCCTGGACAGGCTGCCCGTCTAGTGGAGTACACAACGCCCGTTCTGAAGTGTAACATCTTTGGGTTGGTGGTGGAAACTCCACAGAGACTCAGACAAGCTCTTCATGGACTGCAGCCTGGGCCTGGAATCTGACCCGGTGAAGCTACAGTAGATCTCTGCAGTATTGACCACGGCATTGGCCTAGCAGATACTTGGGAAAGGAGGATCGAGATTTAATCGTACAAAATCATTTTTACAAATTGTCATCAGAATGAGCTCCCTTCTTAGTTTGGCTCCTCCATGTCGTGCACGTCATCATTCCATTCCGTTTCTTTCGCCAATTCATTTCTCCATCATTGGCGTAGTTTTATTTAGCAGATGCTTTCTGCCTGATCACCATTTGAATGGTTTCTGCTGTCACTGGTGGGCACAAACTGATGGTTTACAGCCTTGCTGCCTGGTACATTTTTTTTTCCTCTCAGATCACTACATAACCACGGGGGGCTGGGGTGGGGGTGTCGGACACGACACCCAAGCAGACAGCTGACATGGCGTCGTGTGCACCTGTCGCTCCTCTTTAACGGCTTCCTGCTTTCCTAACACATTCAACAACCACAAAGCAGCTCAGGCAGATGTGAAAGTCCACAGAAAATGACCGCAGCTCCTTTAGGAAGCGACAAGACTGGCGACTCCAGCTTGGTGTGGCTTGAGCAGGTGTGGACGTGTGCTCAGCTGTGCGCCCGCTGTCTTCCATGGAATGCTGATATGACAAGACGGTAGTAGATGACGGAATAAAAAAAAAATAACAATAAAAACGTACAACTATTAGACAGAACGACAACAGAATAAACTGAACAGCACAAAGTGAAGCCGATCCAATCTAAAAAAGCAGGATCTTTAAAAGCTAACTGGAAGTGGTCGAGTCTGAGGACACGTTTCTAATGGCTAGTGGCAGCTGAGGATCACACCGGGGGGAAGGGGGTTGGTAGTTGTGACAGTTGCAGGGTGACAAGATGACATAAGGAGGTTCAAGTGAGAACACACGCAGCACAGTTGGCACAAAGTCTGAAAAGAATCCCATTTCACGAGTCAGACCTAGAAGGGATGAAGGGGTGCGGAGTAAGCACTTCATCAACAGACTGCAAGAGGAGGAAGGGCCATCATGTGAAGGTGACCGAAGAAGGTGCAATGGCAGCGGACGGTTAAAGACAACTCCAAGTGGAGTGGGAATAGCTGACCACCACCATCCAAAGAGCTCGACAAGGAGCTTTCAAGCTGCAGCACCTTTAATAAAGGCTAGAGGGGATTAAATTGCCGAAGCAGGCGGTACCCCCGGTAAGGATCAGTGTGCCCACCCACAGTGCTACAGTAAGAAGATTTATAAATGGGCAGACAGCTAGAGTGCACAACCTTTAGTATTTTAGTCTGAATGTACCAATGAAGAAATTAGAACATCATTTAGCACAATTAAAGGTGTGAAAGTGTCACTCAAATTATAACTTGTGTCCCCTGAGGCCCACAGCAAACAGAGTTTGATGCACTAGGAGAGTTCAGTAACAAGACTCCCTAAAAGAGAGGTCCGAGTGCTTCTCACTTCACATGGACAGAGTGGTCTGGCCAGCAACTAAATTTAAAGCATGCCTGTGCACTAAGTATTGTGTCCCCCATAAATAACCAGCCAATACATTTAAAGGGATGAGTTGGGGGGTGGCACAATGGCGAATGGGGGGGGGGGGGATTGGGGTGGCTTTTTTCAGGGTACTCCTCATACATCCCAAAAATACATACAGTAGGGTAACTGCCACAAACTAAATTGGGTGCCCTGTGAAGGACCTTCCTGGTTTCACTCCTGTCTTGCGCCCAGCTGTCTAGGTGGTGTCCCAGAATTGGACTGAACATTTTTCGGGAGAATTGTTAACATGGTCATTGTTCCAGTGAAGCTGCCATCTAGTGTTCTGGGGGAGGTAATACCCTGTGTATGTTCTCTCACCTCGGTCCTTCCTTATCGATGGCATCCTGGCCAGTCTGCCAAAACAGTTAAGACATATTCTGATTTTCAAAATAGTGCAGATCTATTCAAGTTCTCTTCACTACAATTCTGTGTCTGTATTGAATTCTTCTCAATTCTGTACTTGCTGTGTTGGATTTCCTCCTCCCTTTATGTTGAATTTTCTAACCCGCTTAATCCACACAAGGGTCACGGGGGGCGCTGGAGCCTAACCCAGCCAGGAACAAACCAGGAAGAAGCCCACAGAGACACAGGGAGAACATGCAAAGTCCACGCAGGGAGGGCCCAGGACTCGAACCCAGGCCTCCTTACTGTACTTGCCTTTGAATTTTAGACGCTAATTATGTTGAGCTCCTCTAAGGCAGCTTCCTGACTTATGCTGTGAGCTGTCCTGAAAAAAATGTAATGCAAATGACCAAATTCTAAATCTGCAATTAATTCTGCTGCAAGATCTATAAATTGAAATAAAAGAAAGATAACATCTAAGCGGACCATAAGGTAGATCCTCTATAAGAACAGCATCTTAATAACTGCTTAAATACAACATCAACCTAAGGCTACGAATGGAAGGGCTGCAATGGCAGCCTCTCCATTGTGAAATGACACTTCTTCATGCTTATTTTCTGCCTTATGTGACAACTGGTGACTCCATTGCTTCACTCGTCCATGAGTTTATTTCTCCTGTTCTTTAAAGAGTGCCCTAATTTTGCACAGTTGTTTTTTTCCAACTTTAATTGAAATAATTTGTTTAATCAAAATAAGATCATCTTTTCAAACAGGATCATCTCAGTATGCTAGCAGCCACACCACATGCACTTCAAAGGAGGTCATCCACACCTGAAGCTAAGCATGTTCAGGCCCGGCCAGTACTTGGATGGCAGACCAACCAGGAAAAAAGCTTGGGTTGCTACTGTAAGAGATGTTGGCAATGCCAGCAGGGGGTGCCTACCTGGTGGTTTGAATGTGGACCCCAGTGCAGTGACTGGGGACACTGTGCTGAAAAAATGGCATCATCCTTTGGATGAGACTAAAACTGAGGTGCTGACTCTCTGTGGTCATTAAAGATCCCTTAGCATCCTTTATAAAGAGTAGGGTGTAGCCCAATGTCCTGGCTAAATTGCCCACCACCATTGACATATATAGATAGACGCCGCATTCACTACGATACGTCAGCGCGTCTGCCATATTGCGAGTGGCAAAAGTGCCATTTAAACAAATAAAAAGACAGGTGGACGTGGAAACCGGGTTTTCTGATGAAAAAACAATAACGTTTAAAACAGCATCGTTTACATACAACAGATTTTGGCGAATTGTTTACATGCAATTATTTATATCCGTTTATACACCAATAATGGGAATTATTAAATAATAATAATAATCATCATTATTATTATTAAATAATTCCTTCCATATAAGTAACATTTCTCGGACTGCCTTCTTCCATCTCCGAAACATTTCTAGACTTCGTCCTGTTCTTACACAACACAGTACCAAAGTATTGTTTAATTCCCGAGTCACCTCACGTATTGTAATGCTATTCTGTCTGGCATCTCACAAAAACTCATCCATCGCTTACAACTTACTCAAAATTCTGCTGCCAGGATAATAAGATGTTGTTCTAAATCCACTGAACATATTATACATATTCTCTCTCAACTGGCTCCCTGTTAACTACAGAATACAATACTAAATACCGCTCTGAACATTTAAAGCTCCCCACAACCTCACTGATCTCCTCCAGACTTGCACTCCCTCTCGCTCACTCAGATCCTCATCTGCAGCTCTACTTTCTGTACCACACATCAGACTCAGTGCTATGGGAGCTCGAGCGTCGTCTCTCATTGTGCTCCTCAACTCGGGAATTCTCTTCCCTCTCACATACTGTACGTCAGCTCGATTCAATAACACATTTTAAAACTGCCCTCAAAACTTATCTTTTCAAACTGGCATACCAATTGTGAATTTTGCACTGTTACTGCCAGTTATCTTTTGTTAGTTTGCTAATTATTGCTTTTTGATTTATCATTCTGTTGTTTTAATTTTACTAATGTTGTTTAATTTCATTGTAAGGTGACATTGACTGCTAAGATTATGAAACAGGATTTCTAATTGCCAAATATAATCAAAACAATTGTTCAGCCTTACCTATGAAATGTAATCCCCCGGGATCTGGTTTGGAGCGTACAGCGGTTTGTACAAACCGAAGCAGCACATTATTCATTACTTTACTCTGCAGCAGTGCCACTCGCAATATGGCGGCGACGTTGACGTACGATGCTGCTGGTCATGCGGCGTCTAGTAATTCTATGTCTATGCCCACCACGACCTCATCCATTCTGACCCTCTAATCATCCCTTGTCAATGATTGGCTGTCTCTCCCACCCATCACCACTTAACAGGTGTGTGGTAAACATAAAAATGATTGTCGTCACATCGTCCAGGTGGATGCTCCATATTAGTGGTAGTTGAAGTGGCTCCCCACTCACTGAAGAGCTTTGAGTAGTGAGAAAACGTGCTATATGAATGTAGTGAATTATTATTATGAATCAAACAAAAAAATAGCTTTCTCAAATGTCACAGGAAGCAGGCAATGTGGTGCTAATGAGTTTAACATTCCGGTCAGTTTCTTACCTTCATCCACGGGTCCACCATGGATCATTAGAGTGAGAAAGCAAGTAGACATTTATCATGTTGATATTAAAATAATAAACCTTTAGGATCATGTCAAGGCCAGACAGAAGAGTAAACACAGATTAGACCCCTTCTACCCCAAAGCTGTCTGCTTTGCTACGTTCCAAATAGTTAGCAGAAGAAGACGAAGTGTGGGAATGACACATTATCTCATGCATCACAGAGCTGCACACTTGTTTTAAAGAGTAAACAGTCATCTACTTTCTGGTTTACGGCTCAGAGTAAACTGTGAAGACTGGGGCCAAACCTGGCAGGGACAACAGGGTACTGACACTCAAACTACACCAGTTTATAAGGTTACATCATGGCTGCAGAAGGAAGCCCATGGGAACATTGGAATAACACAGTGTGCACTGAAGGTAACCTAGCTCAGAATCGAACCAAACTACTGAGATTGCGTTCTGACAGCCTACCCACTGCTCAATAGCAGGAAATAAATGTTTCTAATAATGGGGGCATAAGACAAGTTCATGTTGTACTTGCTAATGGAACTCTGAGGCAGGCGACTAAGCGACAAATACAGAAGTACTGTGCATTACATTGATGTATGAATAACAAATTTAATTTGTAATTACTGATGTAACATACTGTACATAATGGCCGCATGGTATACTTATGAACGCATAAACACACAGACACACGTGAGTCAAACCCACTCTCCGTCTGCCATGCCCAGTGAAGACTGTGTTGGGAACAAGCCAAGTGTGACAGAGATGCCCTCTCAGACCTCAGCTGCAGTTTCCAGCTCTTCCTGTAGAATTCCCAACGAAGGCTAAGTGAGAACTGCACACCCTCAAGTGTACCCGGGTCTTGCCCCGGGTGGTCTCTTCTGGTGCTCTTGTTTACATACTGTATGTGTAAATCATGTAATGCGGCTCCTCAGAAGCCTGTAGCGGCAGGAGTTCTCCATTACATTCATTACGACAGTTTAAAGCCACCTATCAGACTTTTGGAAGTGGAAGAAAACCCCTCACAAATTAGGAAATTCAGCAAAGGTCCTAGTGAGTGACCAGTGGCCTTATTTATGAAGCTTGTGTATTTAGAAAAAAGAGTCTTGAAATGTACATACTCACACAAATGTCAGGATTTATAAAAGAAGACCTGACAGGGGAATTTAGGTACACTTGTAGGAACTTTGAGCCAATCGTATGCAACATTTCAAAAAAATGACGACACCCTTGATCAAGTAGGGGAATGCAGCCAAACCAGCTAAATCAGCGGTTCTCAAACTGGGGTCCGCGGTCGGTGGGACCGTGAGAAATGATTGCATATTTATATTTTTATAATTATTAACCTTTACCAACTGCGGGGAAGTAAATGACTGAGCTCCGTCGTTACCCCCACCACCTAGACCCGACCACTAATCCGCTGTTCTGTTATTCGCTGCCACCGCATTGTTTTTCCACCATTATCGCTTGGCACAAACCAGCCCTTATTAATTTTATCATAATCAAACATTATCGATTCTTTCGTAGAATCAAAACATTTGCGAACAGTTTTCATATATTTTAGAAGTAAATAAGAGCGCTAAAGGTGGATACAGATAATCGACAAACAACACATTTTACATTTTTTGGGTTTTTAAGTGGTGAAATTGCCCTCTCAACGCAAATGAAGTAAAAGTGTTCATAATGAGACAATTCAAAATAAAGCGATTGCTAAGAGGCGGTTTAAAAAATCGTCAATGAAGAAAAGAGTCTTAATGATCTGGTCGTTCCATTGATTTTTGATTTGAATATAATTTTAAGGTTTTAACTTAAATTTAATAACTAAGATGTACGTAATATTTTCTGAATAAATAATTGTCAAAAAATGTTTTATTCACAGCAGTCTGTACCTATGCAGTGTTGCGCACTGGGTATGTGGCACCCTTGAGCAAAGTATTTGGCGCCCCCAATTTTCTTGAAATAATATAGATTTTTTAATTTTTAATAAAAGGGTCCACGAGCCATCAAACAATTTTTAAAGGGACCACCATGCAAGAAATTCTAAAGAAGTTTGAGAACCGCTGAGTTAAATAAACACTCACACGTGTAATAATTCATATCACTAAGCTGTTATTACAATGT
Source organism: Polypterus bichir lapradei (assembly GCA_026402145.1). Taxonomy (NCBI): domain Eukaryota; kingdom Metazoa; phylum Chordata; class Cladistia; order Polypteriformes; family Polypteridae; genus Polypterus; species Polypterus bichir. The sequence continues at coordinate 1,033,313 of JANRMT010062857.1, forward strand.
GCATTTATGTGGCAAAAAAAAGTGATGAATATGATGCGACGACAGGATTTCAGTTCCCTTTTAAGAGGGCCAGTGCTGTGTATTTGCACTGAAGAACTTCTTTAATTTTTCCCCAGTTTATATCGGCTACTTGTTGTCACTTCCTGGGGAACTGACGGACAGGTCAGGAATGTCTCCGCTAAGCTTCACTTCGTCGTACCTGCTGTGCTGGAAAAGCCATTAGCTGTCTGGTGAGGAGTTACATCCATTTTTGTATGGTGTGGGTGCACATGTAAAACACAGCAGGTTCTGACCAACATAATAGTGCAATATGCAGCTGTGTATGGTTCTCTTAACGCATTTTACTGCACTCGCATTGCAATAAGGGCATCGAGTGAGAATGAAGTTGCTTATGTTAACTGTGAGCAGAGACATTTCATTAATGCACAAGTCATCTGTAATGGCAGGAGGTGGCTGAGAAACCTTACGTCTCTGTGTCCTGGGTCAGCCTGCAATTCATTTATTTAGAGACAAAGCAGTTTAGACAGATGTGATGGTACTGAACATGGAGGCTGGCTTGTCGGTAAGACAACTAGCTGACCTTTAGTTTTTCAGACGGCTTGTACTAGACATTGTAACAGCAATCATGTGTGATAAAGGTGATAATGGCTACCCATTCATATGCTGGCGCCTCGCACCTTTCCCTGACCCACAGAACTCAGAGGAGAGGCGCCATAATGCCACACATGATGATTTTGCACTCACAGACTCTTGAATGGAAGTGGAGTTTCGATGTGTCAGGCGAGGGGCTGCTTGGGCAGCCATTGGAGTTCTGGGGCCTTGTGATTGCACTTGTTTGAGGCTGATCAGCATGGTACATACAGTATATTGCTGTCTCAGGGCTTTTGTTCGAGGCACATTCCCATACGCATATTTACAAAGTGGATGTGATTTATAAAGGTTAAATTGTGTAGAAATATGCGTACACCAGGTTTTACAAATCTGATATTTTTGGGGTGTACACACTTTTTTGCCATGCACATACTTTCACTCTCAAATCCACGCAAAGTTTTATACATGAGGCCCCAGGTCGGTGTAAAGTAAACTGAGCGTATTTATAAAAATACTGCACAAAACAAAAAAGTCACATTTTTCCTAACATCTGTGCACTGTGCTCTAAGCAGGCAGGGTGGTGTAGTGGTTAAGGTTTTGGACTTCAGACTCTGAAGTTGTGGGTTCAAATCCTACTAATGAGACTGTGCAAGTCACATGACCTGCCTGTGCTCCAATTGGAAAACCAAAAAGAAATAGAACCAATTGTAAGCCTCCTTGGATAAAGGCATTGGCCAAATAAGTAAATGTAACTGCTCTACTGGTGTCCATTTTGAATGTCCATCCATCCATCTATTATCCAACCCGCTATATCCTAACTACAGGGTCACGGGGGTCTGCTGGAGCCAATCCCAGCCAACACATGGCACAAGGCAGGAAACAAACCCCAGGCAAGACGCCAGCCCACCGCAGGGCGCACACAGACACAAATACCCACAGCACACACTAGACGATTTAGAATTACCAATGCACCTAACCTGCATGTCTTTGGACTGTGGGAGGAAACTGGAGTACCCGGAGGAAACCTACGCAGACACGGGGAGAACATGCAAACTCCACGCAGGGAGGACCCGGGAAGCAAACCCGAGTCTCCTAACTGCGAGGCACATTTTGCATGTAAATCCTTTAACCTAATCAAACAGCCCAGATTTTTAGATATCAATCCCGTTCCATTGCCAGCTATGGGGTAGTGTGTAACACAACGAAGGGGCACCAATACTAAGGGTCTGAGAGAGCCCACCTGTGTACTGCTTACGTTCTCAGTCACCTTCATAATGGACGCTTTTCACGAGCAAATGAAGCAAAGCAAGCTACTAAAAAAACTACAATGGGAAAAAATTAAATGACTGAAAGTACAGTATATATTTCTATCTCATAAATAAAAAAAAACACATAAACCATTAAAATGTGTAATGGTAGAAAATTTATAAATGATCCACTTATTTTTAGTTTTAAAAAAAATAAAGCAACGGATTTATACTGGACTGGCTCCAGTGAACCTAAAAATAATGACGACATTGTAAATAATGTGACCAACAATTTACATGTTTATAAATTAATAAGGATTGTACATTATGGTACGGTGATGTTCGTTATAGTGTTAATTATAAAGTTAGCTAAGAAACGTTGAAGTTGAAAAATAAAGAATCTACTGCTCGGAGTATTCCAGGCTTTTAATCTTCTGTGCCAAAGGAATATACTGAAGCTGCAGCCAGGGAAGCTTTGATCGTTTCTATAAATGCGGACTGTGACCTTCATGGACATGACACTGTAACTCACTGAGCCCTTCCTCAAAATATATTTCTACTCTTCTACAATTATGATTATTTCAAACGGCAGAGTGGTCTGAGCCAATCCTGAGAACATGGGCCTCTAGAAGGCAACACGCCATAGCAGGGCACTTTTACAAATCCTAATTCATAACAAGCAATTTAAAGACACCAAAGTGTTGCATAAGGTGACTTCAGAACCCCATTAAAATCACAGGTTGACACAGAAACAATGCGTGAGCTCCACTCGGGCACTGACAGCGCTGGACATTCAAGTCCTAGATTTGTGAGGCAGCAGTGCTAACCACCATACTTCAAATAAATTCCCTGTGTATCCAGCGTTAAGAAAGTTTAAACATTTGCCAAGAAGCTCTCACTAACGGGAACGCAGGTATATTTAGAGATATCCAAGATTGACTCACAGTCAGAAATTCATTAATATAAGCATCATGTAAAGCTCAGATTACAAATTGACTACAGTATAAAAATGCAAAAAGTGCCTGTAATTTACTACATGAATAAATTCAACTGAATATGCTTTTATGTTTATTTGTAGGTGTTCAAAAGTAAGTCCAGTGCCCAGTCAAAGTGTCTATAAGGCGTAGCCATGACTGATGTGGCACAAAAAACCGAGGTAAGAGCTGCTCGCCTGGCTAGGGGGCTACTCTGGAGGGCTTTAAACAAATTCAACCTAATGCAGATATGAAGTGCTTTTTAATGTGCAGAGGTTTTAATCTGTATATGTGCCAGCTTTCAAAAGTTTGGAATCAACCGTATGCCTTACTGCTTTAATAGAAATTAATATTTTTAAAAAAAAATTTAAGTTCAGTTCAATTGATTTTAAAATATATACCTTACTAGTGTTGCAAATAGCTGTCACTGCTTGAAATGACTGATTTCTAATTTATTATTCACACATGACTGCAAAGCCCCATATTCAGCAGCCATTCCTTCAGTGTCCTAACTCCCTTAGCTCACCCTTAAAGAGTCATGTGTAAATGGAAAGCATTCAATAAAACAAGGAAGTTGTCTTTTCTTAGGTTGCAAGGTACTGGCATTCCTACAGTTCATTTCTGGATTCCGAAATGGCCAAAACAAAACCGCATTGTAAAGAAACACATCAGTTTATTGTTGATTCTGTTCTTTGAAAGAAAAGTAATTCCAAGTGACAGCTGACCAATAAATGTTAGAGTCCATACAAAGGGGTCCATCAGTGTCGTGAGGGAAGGGGGCAAGCTGGATCTAACCTGGCTAGAAAAAGAAGTGGAAGGCCCAGATGCACAACTGCACAAGAGAAGAAGTCCAGTGTGAGAAGTGAACACTGTGCAGGTCTTCAGTCGGGTGCTCCTTAAGTAAAGTACACGCTGCCAACAGTGAAGAGAAAAAGGCAAATGGGCAAAAGAATTCTGGACTTTGGACAGTGACTTCTGGGGGATTCCAGACTATTGCCCATTTTGACCTTTTTTTCCAACTTTTTCTTTGAGATTCTGCCTCAAATTCAGCATCCTGGAGTTGTCTTTTTACTGCTGGGGGTGACATTGGTGTTTGGTGTATACTATTTAATTAAGTGAAGTCTAAATGAGGACCCTTAAGGCGTCCGTTTCTCAAACTACGGACCGTGATGTACTTCTCCTCTTGTGCAATTGTACATCTGGGCCTTCTGCTTTTATCTTTGTTCCAGTCAGGTCCGATTGCCCATTTCTCCCAAGACAGTAGCCAGCACATTTGTATGAATTCTTACCTTTCTTGGCAACCTGACACAAGTATGAAAGCACAAAGAGTTTTTATTGTGGGAAACCCTTCCCCAAGCGTTTCCCACCACAGCAGCAAGTACAGTTAAGCCCAATAGCAAGCACACAGCAATACTTCTGTCTTGTCTCTCTCATGGTCACCACCACGCAAGCTTCATTCTTATTCCTCCAGACTCTGGCTTGTGGAGCTGAGACAGCCAGTTTCTTTTATGCCGCACCCAGGAGTACTTCCAGTGAACCAAAGGAATGGCTTGGGAGTACTTCTGGGTGAAGTGGGAGCCCGACAAAGTAGAGTTCCCCAAATCCCACAGCACCCATGGAACCAAACAGGGTTGAGTCAGCAACCTCCAAGTCCCATGATGCTCTGTGTAAATCCGGGGCCCCGCTGCAGCCCAGGGGAGCTGCCGCCTGGCGGTTTGGGGGAGGCAGTGCCCTACAGAAGCTTCCTTCATTCATCCTTCCACTTGATGGGCCCGGTAAGGATGCTGGCTGTCCCTCACACTTGGTTTACTGAAGAAAATGACAAGTTTCAACAATTGAGAACTTCCAATGAGATACAAGCTGAATTCCAAGGTCGAGGTCCATCAGTGTCTGATCACACTGTCCATCTCTTTTTGAGTGACAGTGTGTGCTCAATGGAAGAAGACCCAGGAGGACTCCACATAAAAAAGCCAGAACAGAATTTGCTAAAATGCATTTTGACAAGCCACATTGCTTCTAGGAGAATGTCCTGTAGAAAGACGGGACAAACTGGAGCTTTCTGGCAAGTCACATCAGCTCTATGGTCATAAGTGAAAAAATGATTTCAAAGAATAGAACACCACACCTACTGTGAAACATAGAGAGCGCTCAGTTATGCTTTGGGGCTGCTTTGCTTGGTTTACTGAAGACAATGACAAGTTTCAGCTGTGCTATCATGGACACAAAGCTTTCTCAAGTAATCAATTAGCATTTAAACACGATTAATTAAAAATGAACTAGGAGAGTTTTCCATTAGGGCATTGGAAAAATGGTTAAAGAAAATGGGGCTTAGAAGTCAGACGTGAATAATAAATTATAAATCAACCATTTCAAGCACTAATAGCCATTTACACTATTAGTAATATTGTATTATCTAATTTTATGTTACCTTAATAAAAAGTGTTAATTTCTATCAAAAACACGGACATTTGTGGGTGATTCCAAACTTGTGTGTACATTGTGCATAACACAGTTTTTACTTCTGACACACTTATTGGGTTTTAAGAGGGTTTACGGTTTGTAAAACTGATTATTTTGTTAAAGAGTATGACCAAGTTGATGATTTAATATTGTTCAGAATGCTGCTGTTAACAAGCACTGTTGACCTCATGTAGTTGGGTTTGACATCTTTGGAGGGTGGGAGGTTATTCGGCTTATTAGAAGATTAATATCCATGTATCCTCCTGTGTGTTGGTCTTTGAGCAAATGGCAAAGTTTTTCTGGACATGTGATTTTAGTGAATTGTGTAATATGTCATACTATATAAATGTGTGACCATACATATGTTATTTGTTAAACTGAATGAATTAAACTCACCAAATACAGTCAGTCATTTCCTATTGTGCCATTACCAGTAGCATCTCACAGTGTTTTAAAAATAAATGAGATTATAATACGGCATCAAAATGAAAAGCATAAAATTAAAAGTGTACATATTACAAGAACAAACAAAGAGGTGGTATTGACAGACTAATAGGAAGAAAATCAATGGCATAGATTCGTGGTCTTCTGTTCCTGCAGCAAGAGCTAAAGACTTTAAAATGCTCAAGTTTTACACAAATTGAATTTAAAAACAGGTCAACTACGACATCTAGGGTGTGACAAGTCATTTAAATGTAATGCGCGCATATCACAATCACTTCCATCATTTCCTTAACTGAGTCTGCGTTCATCTCAAGAGCACAAAATGTCGTCTCAGTCATGCAGGCCACTTCCTCGTGTAAGCTCTGGATGCTATAGCCAATTACAAATGCTAGGCTGTTATAAAAACATGCAATAAAACAATTTTGAACTTACTGTACACAAACACACAATTTTCTTCATGCATGTTGCAATTCTCAAGCATTGAAATGACGATGGGAAACAGTTAAAAATGTTTTCCTCCTAATTCACCTGCTGTAAATCACACGTCTGCACTCCACCAACTCTTAGATGAATAAGTCTGGCAGAAAGTGACAAAGTCCTCGCTCTTAGTCTGCCACTGGCAACACCTCCCATTCTCTGAGGCTGAATCACAAACACCTTAAAAAGTGTCAGCAACACCAGGACAGGAGAGACCATATCTAAGACATTCATTTATTACGTCTCTGGAAGATTTAAAAACATTTCACTGTAAACAACTGGTCAAGGTCATTTTTGTAAGTTTAGCTACTCTGAGTTGAGGATGTGCCAATAATACAAGTTCATCAGTTACTAGCATTAGTAATTAGCAAATTGAAGATGTATTTACCCAGAATGACTTAAAAGATCCCCTGCAGCTCTTTACATATGCAATGTGTATTCTTCACATTTGGGCAATAAGTGGGTTCACTCAGTTGCTCAGGAGGACTCAGTACAGTGGACTGGAGGGCATCAGTGTAGTTTGAAGTTGAACATCCCGGCTAAATAGCCTTACAGTATAGTGCAGGGCCTGCTTATCTCAAATGCATTTCAAGGTCCCTTAAAGCAAACTCCCATGCTATTTGAAACATCTGAAATACAAATCAAGATATCTTGAAATAAGCAGGAGGCCTTAGTAATCAAGCCCATTGGAAAAGTGCTGTATGTCCCCTGAAGTGATGAAATGGAAAGCAAATGTGTCATCGAGTAAAGCAAAGCAAGAGTGACAAGAGATCAGGTATTGCTTATTCTACAATGGCCTAGACACGTGTTGGTACTCGAAGGAAAGATCATAAATAATTGTTTTCTGTAACTGGTATCCCACAAGTCTCCAATCATGAAATCAGTCATTCAGCCTACTTAAATGGAGAAAAGTAGCCACCCTGATGTTTGGTATCACCATGTGCCCCACATGTTAAAGATAAAGACTGTAAGACCATCTCCAACCAACCAGCTTAATGTTCCTGTGATAGCAGCTGCAAATATTTTAAGACATTTAAGATCCATGGTAATGTAATCAACCTTCCTGAATGTGGCTGCAAGAGAAAAAAAAAAATCGACCACAGAATGGGCAGAAGGATGATGACAACTGAGAACTTCCAATGAGATACAAGCTCAATTCCAAGGTCGAGGTCCATCAGTGTCTGATCACACTGTCCATCTCTTTTTGAGTGACAGTGTGTGCTCAATGGAAGAAGACCCAGGAGGACTCCACATAAAAAAAGCCAGAACAGAATTTGCTAAAATGCATTTTGACAAGCCACATTGCTTCTAGGAGAATGTCCTGTAGAAAGACGGGACAAACTGGAGCTTTCTGGCAAGTCACATCAGCTCTATGGCCATAAGTGAAAAAATGATTTCAAAGAATAGAACACCACACCTACTGTGAAACGTGGAGAGCGCTCAGTGATGCTTTGGGGCTGCTTTGTTGTGCCTGGCACAGGGTACCTAGAGGCTGTGCAAAGAACAATGAAATCTCAAGACCATCAACACATTCTGGAGTGAAATGCACTGCCCAGTGTCAAAAAGCTCTGTCTTAGTCATGGGACATGGATCCTTCTACCAGATACAGACCCAAAACGCACAGCTAAAAGCACCCAAACATGGCTAAGAACCATTGGACCAACCAGAAGCGGCCTTCTATGAGGCCTGATTTGAATCCTATTAAACATCTATTGGAAAGAACTGAAACATGAAGTCAGGAGAAGACCCCCTTCAAACCTGACACTGCTGGAGCAGAAGAGTGGGCCAAACTACCTGTGGACAGGCACAGAAGTCTCACTGAGAACTCCAGGAGTCGCTTTGTTTGCAGTGATTGCAACAAAATATGAGGTTAAGGGTCCCATCAGTTCTGTTCATGCTGTTTTCATCGGTGTTATTATTTGAAATACTCTGTTGAATCAAAACTTTAAAGCAAAGTCTGAATTTTGTCAAATATGGAATATACAACAATGGCTGCCAATTACTTTTGTCAGTTTCAAGTTACTTCAGAGACAATTGTGGGTTCTTCTTCTTTCGTGAAGGGGTACCCACAAATTTGTCCAAGTCTGTATTTCTGAAATGTTAATATCTCCATCTGTCACACAATTACTGGTGAACTAATGCAGCTAAAACCTTGATCTTGGTCTTAATCAAAACCTTATGATTCGATATATTGAGGATATTAAAAAAATATTTAAGTAGCAGCAACCTGGTGGGCAGAAAAAATGTATTGTAATTAAAGCACAGCCCATCTATTGGTAATCCCCCTAGAAGTGGTGCATGTGCGTTTAGAACTCATAATCAAGTGTAGGCTCTTAAATTTGTAAACAGCGGGTGGAAAGTTTGCTGTTGTTTACATCTCGTCTTCTGTAGCATTTAATTTTAGGACCACATGTCCGCGTCGTTCACTAATCTTAAAATAACTGCAGATATCTTAAAATATACAAGATCAATTTCAACATATCTCAAAAATACATGCGAGATATCTTGAAATGCACATGTTATCTTGAGATATCTGAAAATGTATTTACAATATCTTGACATGTTCTTGCATATTTTGTAAAACCCAGAAGAACTTATTTAAAGTATAAAAATCCTGAAATGGGTCAAGCTGTATTTCAAGATATTTGAAATTTATTTTCAGATATTTCAAAATGTCAAACTAGCTCATTACAACCCTACACACACCATACAGACAATGGTGGAAGGGCTGAGTAAAGGGAGACAAACTCAAGTAGACACGAGCAGAGTGGTCAAACCAGTCAGACACCCGATTCAAACCCAGGGCCCCTGAAGTAGCAGCGCTAATCACTGTGCTACCAGGCCACCTACCATGAAAAATGCTACATAAAGATTAACTGATTGATCAATAATTGATTAACGATTTCTTATTAAACTCTCATGACATTTATTAAATGTATCAAGACACATGTTCTTAAAATTAAGGTATCTTTGCTCTCAGTATGTAACTTTCAGTGTGAGCCTTAGCTTGTTTATCGCATTTGAATTGTGTCTTGCATTACACTTTTGAACACATTCTTGCTACTCGAGGACTTATAATTGTGCTAGCTCTATTAACCAACAAATACAATCAAGATGACATGTGAATCATACTGTAACATTTTAATTGTTTTCTCAAGTACCAGAAGGTAGCAGAGTGATGTATGGGTAGTTCTTTTGAAATAGTGTATTGTCAATTTTGCACATTCTTATAATAATTTAGGCAACTGTTAACATTTTAATATAAAAGTGAAGAGAGGCTAAAGGGATGCAGATCAGGTTTTTTCTTTTAGGTGGGATCTTTCTGCCTTTCATTTCTGAACTTTCTTTCTGTGTGTCTCTCTCCTACTTTGTCTTTCTTACCTTCTGGTGCGTCTGTCTTTTTCTTTTTCCGAAGATTCTTCTCACTTCTTCCAAACCTATTGCAAAATCCTATGTGCCCAAACTGGGCAAAGGGGATGTAAAGAACAAGTTTGAGACAATGCAAAAGGCAAGGGAGGAAAGAAGCAGAAGAAGAAATCAGGAAGAGCACCAGAGAAGGAGGGAACAGTACATTAGAGAAAAAGAGTGGAACCGAAGGAAACAGGAGGTTCATTCTTAACATTCTTGCTGCATGACCGGTCTGCCTGTTACCTTGGAGGAACAAGGATTTAAAACCTTGAGACTCAGAGTTGCGGATGCTTTAAAATACAGGCACTTTAGTGATAAATCTTGGGTGGCTTACAAAAATGACAGTGATGACGATAATTCACTGGAAATGGTGCAGAATGATGGCTCGCTCAGTGGTTACTGCTACCTCACAGCTCTTGAGTCCTGGGTTCAAATCAGTTCAGTCATTGTGTGGAATTTGCATGGCCTTCCTGTGTGTGTGTATTTAGGACTTTACTGGATAGTCCAGTTTCTTCCTGTAACTTGAAGATCAGAGTGATTTGCAGGTTGGTTCTGGCCTTTTGCACAGTGCGACTAACTCTCTATGTCCCTAGAGTGGAGTAAGCGGGTTTGGACAATGCAAGAGTGTGTCCTTAGCAGTCACCTTTACCCACGGTGACGTTCAGCAGAGTAGAATACACTGCAAATAATAAGATTTCATTTTTTTCTTCTAACAGTCAGACCACACACACGTTACGTAGCTTGCTGATGAGTTCACATAGGTTTGGAGGCAGGAACTGAACCGGCAGCCTTGTGGTTTAATGTTCACCACCTAAGCTGCTACACTACACTGTCAACCTCAGCACAACTTTAAAATAGCAAACAGTTACACCTGATATGATTGGGTGAAGCACTATGTTGGTCATGTCTGTCTCTCTATTGAGGTATTCAAGATCATGTCAAAATGGATTATTGTTACAATTTGAATAATCTGTAAGGGGGTAAATTGACAAACACCAGCCCTTTCAGTTGCTAACCTCTTGTTATCTAGTAAAATACTCAAGCAAGCTGAATGGTCGAACTTTAATATGAGAAAACGTTGGCAGCTCTCACTTTCTGTCTCCATCCTACAGACACAAACGTGTTCTACTTGCACTGCTCCGTCGTATTCGAATGTTGTATCTCCAATGCAGCAAGTTGCTGTCCAACATAACTGGGACATTTGGTTGAACATGTTAACTTCATCAAGACACATTAATACAGCAGCCACTCCAAGACACTGTTGAATAAACTGCAGAAGTGTTTGTTCTGCTTCAGTGACATGCTGTAGCCAGCTAGCCTGTGTGCTTAGATGGAGAGGCCTGCATCACTGTGGTAATCCTGTGGAACCTAACTTTATTCTCTAAAGCACATGATGGGTTTATAGTGCCAAAGCTGGGAGCACTCAGTTGAGGACTAATGTAATTTCTCTCTCTTTAAGTCACATTCAGATATTTATTTCAGGACTAAATCTCAATCACTCTTCTAAGCAGCTTTTATCAAAACAGCAGACAATGAGGACACATACAGAAGGACCCATTACTGCCGCAAAATGACAAAAGAAGAAACAGTCTTAACTTATTTTACTTGTCACTGATAAAAATGAAAACCAGCTGCCTTTTGCATTTTATGATAGAAAATTAAATATTTTACAACAGAACTGCCATAAGTCAGGCTCGGCCTGTCATGTTGTCACTCATGTCATTGTCACAGACAGATAGATCGGACTTTATTTCTCCTCAAAGGGAATTTTGGCTTTTTACATAAGGTCTTTATATAAATATATAAATAGGTATACACACACACACACAATGGTCTTAACACAAACCAAAGTGACTAAAGAGAAAGAAAATGAAAGAAAACTTCTGACTTGGCAGTCACAGTCACAGTGAGGCATTATGCCTGTTGGTGTGAAGGAGCCCCAGTGGTGTTTCTTGACACACTTTTGCTGAACAATTTGTTGGCTGAAAGTCCTCAGTGTTCTGTCAGAGAGAGGATTTGCTGCATTGTTCATAATGGTATTCAGTTTTGTTTTAATTCTCTCCTTCACCACCACCTTCTGGGGGGTCAAGAGTGCATCCCATAACCGAGTATGCCCTTTTAATGAGCTTGTTGATTTGGTGGGCCTCTTTTGAGGTGATGTTACCAGCCCAGCTCACAACAGCACAGAAAATCACATGGTCCATCATAAGACTTATAGAAGATGTGAAAGATGTTACTACACACATTAAAGGAACAAAGATCCTTAACGAAACAAGGGCCTGCTCTGCCCTTTCTTATTTAGCTCCTCTGTGTTATGAGACCAGTCCAACCTGTCATTGATGTGGAGCCACAAGTACATGTAGGAGTGGACCACCTCTACTTGCACTCCTTGAATAGTAACCAGACATGGAGGCTCTTCAGTGAGGTGAATGTCAATAACCAGGAGACAAAGAGACTTTGGGGACCTCAATCAACAGGATATCAGATGGGTTGTTAATAACAATTTACACATGTAATGTTTCACTCCAGATTTTCTGAATTACAAAGCAAGTGAGGAGAATCACATTAGGAAAATTCTGAGAAGCAGATTCATCCATAAACCAACCATTCTAGCTGTTAAAATTACCTCCAACATTAGAGTCCCAGAAGTCAAAAGTATTTGCAGTATGAATGCTGTGTTCCTTCAGCTCTGCAGGTAGTGCAGGTGAGCTTGGGTTGGGCAGGTTAGAATACCATCAGAGGATTCTTTATGATGGAGTATCAGCTGAAGTCAGTTACATCTGTTTCTTAACCATGCTGAATCAAAAGTCTGCAGTTAACATAAAAAGTGATAATGGGTTCACAAGAATTTCTTTCCACATGCAGTCAAACTTGATTGTTGACTCTAAAACGTGCCCAGTATGAGAAGATGTGGATGCAGGTAGTGCTGTTAGGAGCAAGTACAGCCTTAAAAAGCAGTGTAGCTTTTAAATAAATATAAATCTGTAGAAATCTCATCTTCACTTCAAGGTTATCAACATATTAAAGTAGCTTTATCTGTCAAGTAACAATGAAACACTGTACTTTGCAATTACTCAATCAAATAAATAAATATGGTGGAAATGTTACCATACATTTAACTTAAGCATTCCTTAACTTGATTACAGTTTGAACCAGATCCACCAAACCAAGAGGAAATGTGCAGTAGGTTATTACATAGTATCTTGAAATTCTCATCTTTACATAAAGATTAGATTAGATTGATAGATAGAGATTGATAGATAGTCCCATGGGAGTAATTTAGCTTGTGTAGAACCACAACAAACATATAAATATTGCAAGAAATAACTACTACCACCCCCTCAAACACAGACAAGAATTACTACAAAAAAACAAACTTGTGACTTGGCTAAAGATAAAAGAGCAGTCACATTATGCCGGTGTATTGCCATAGGTATAAGGAGGAGCCCCAGCAGCACCTCTTGACACACTTCTGCTGTATAATTCATTGGCTGAAAGTCCTCAGTGCTAGTGTGTCATACAGCATTGTTCACAATGGCCACCAGTTTCGAGTCCATTCTCTCCGTCACTACTATAACCAACAGGTCAACAATGTATGCCAAAACTGAGCCCGTCTTCATAATTGGCTTGGTGATTTGGTGGGCCTCTCTTAAATGATGTCACTGGCTCATCCACACCACAATGTAGAAAATTACAGTAGCTATCACAGCAGAAACAAGAGAGACTGAAAAGGTAACTGTTGCCACAATCAGTGTCAAGGAGCATGACTCATAAAAATACTGAACAGATTTTAGGGACATGAAAGGTAGATGAATTTGAAAAAAAGATTCTTGCTTGTGGAACAACGTGTTCCATGCAGATGTGTTGGATTTATTATGTTACTATACCAGATGTTAAGTTTGGCACAAACCAAAAGCTGCTTTTAAAGAAAAGAAATCTCAGAGCAGCAGAAAGGCAGGAGCATTATTGTTTGGGCCTCTGTTGCCACTTCAAGGACTGTTCATCTTGCTATCACCGAGTCAAAGGGTGTCCTGTACCAGAAAATGGGTTAAGAGAATTCCAGTCCATCAGTCGAAAAACCAAAACTGAATCCAAAATAGATGTTGAAAACCTTAAGGAAAATGACAAAAGAAAGTTTTGGAATAGCACAAACGCCCAGATCTTGATCCAGTAAAACTACTGGCAAGGGACTTGTGGTGGGCTGTATATGTGAGAATGTCTTAAACATTCCACAGTTGAGGGACTTCTAAATGGAGAAGTAGGCAAAAACTTCTTCATAGTGTAGTGTGCCTACACAGAGTTATCTCTGGCAGTGGATGCACCACCAGGTACTGAAGGTGGCTTGTGAAGGTGGGTAGTTACTTTTTTCTGGACCAGGAAATTTTATTTCATATTAATGCAGGGGTCCCCAATTCTGGTCCTGGACAGCTACATTTGGCTGCAGGTTTTCTGTCTAACCCTTTTCTTAAATAGTGACCTGTTTATGGTGCTAATTAACTTCTTTTGAATTAATTTTAAATTTGTTTAAAGATTTCTTTCATTTCTTTCCTTAAATGGCAGCCAAACAGAACCAACAGAAGACCAATTAAGTCAGGGCCTCAAACTCCAACCAGTTGCTTAATTAGGTGCCGAGTGTTGTCGTTAATTAAACCCGTTCTTTAATTCCATGGCTTATTGCTGCTCTCATTGCGCAATGGCATACATTTCTGTAATTGTTGATTTTCTCTTTTCTAAGAGCACTGTTAAAATGTTTTGGGAACCTGAGCAGATCAACATTCCCGAGGCGTTCATCTTTCTTTATTTTCAGATATTGCATGAAGGATACAGTTTGCTGGTTGTGATTTGGCTCATTTTATATCTCTTTATTGTTTATTCATTACTGTAAAAGAAATAATTTAAGGATCCGAGTCTTAATTTAGCACAATAAACAGGTCACCAATTAAGAAAACCTGCATTCACTATAGCCCTTCAGGATGGGATTTGGGAACCCCTGCATTAATGTTTCATTTACCGCTGGTTCCCTGGACAGGCCTGAAGCTGCCAGGATAGGCTGCAGCACTAAGACCCTGAATAGGGTTAAGTAGGGTTGAGAATATCAAGTTGTAGGTTATTTATGTTTATGTCATATGAATCTATTAATATCACTCAGATGAAGATGAGATTTCCATAAGTTCATAAATGATAGAAGATACACTGTGAGGGGTGGACTTTTTTTTTTTTTTCTTTTCCAAAGAGCTGTATATAGCAATGCCCTGAGATGCCCTGTCCTGCACTGGTTACTGCCTTACACCCACTGCTTCTGAAGCACCACAGAGTCAGAAAAAGGATGGAATAATAGAGGAGTTCGTCACCATCATGATTTTGAGAATGCAAGTTATTCTCAGTTGTTATTTACATGCAGATTACCATTTGAATATAAATTTTGATTTTGAGACTATATAATGTAAATATACTTTAAAATAAATCTGACATGTTAAATTACAACTTAATTACAATTGGAAATACACTGTGTAATTTATATAAAATCCATCTGTTTGTCTTCTAAACCCACATTTTCCATTATAGGTTCCTACACAACTAGATTCTGTTCTGTAAGGATTAGGTACACAACAGGAGGCAAACTAATTTGGGACAGCAGTCATGCATGCACACCTTCACCCACTCTCACCTACCTAGGCAACTAAGCAATGTCAATCAACACAAGATGTCCATTTTTGGGGTGAAGAATGAAACAAACAGTTCCCAGAACTGTGCACAGAATGTGAATGTGCAAACTCTACACTGCTAGTAAGTTGGGGTGAACATTAAAATAAGATCCCTGGAATGATGAGGTAGCAGAACCAGCCACTGCATGATGGTCTCACTCCTGTAACAATTCCAAACGTTAGAACTCCAGAAAACTGGATGTGAAATCTCAGCCAGTAATCTTCTATTGTATGTCAAACTTACACCTCCATGCGGCTGCACTTTTATCTCTCCTGCTTCTCAAAGATATGCATGTTAGGTTGAATGGCAACTCAGACTTTCCAGTGTAGTTGAGAGGTATTGTGCCCTGTGACAACTGGCATCACATCCAATGTTGGTTGCTATCTTGTGTCTTGTGATGCCGACAATGGCTCAGGCCTTGCTTTGCCCAGAATTGGATTAAGTGGTTTGGGAAATTTAGGCATGTATGAATTTGATAAAGTGCCGTTTCTTAACAATTGGACCCAATTGCAGAAGAGTCATAAGAATGTTCTGAGATGTAGCCTGTACGGGAGAAGGTAGACATTTCTGCTAAATACTAATTTGATTTTCAAGTTTTTAAAAGAGGGAGGCGTGGTGGTAGCACTGCTGTCTTACAGTTAGTAGACCAGGGTTGATGTCCCAGGTTCTCCTTGCATGTTGTTTGCATTTTCATCCTTTTTCTGTGTGGGTTTCCTCCGGGTGCTCCAGTTTCCACCCCTAATCCAAAGACATGGTGGATTGGTGACGCTAAATTGGCTCTTGTGTGTGTTTGGTGGGTGATGGTACATGTGGTCACTGCGATTGACTGGCACCCTGTCCAGGGTTTGTTCCTGCCTTATGCCCTATGCCAGCTGGGACAGGCTCCAGCCTCCCTCCCCAGGGACCCTGGTCTGAATTTAACGGTTTAGAAAATAAAAGATTTTATAAGAATAACGGAGCTCTCAGGTGGAATGAGAGGTGACAGGATGATTTGGGGTCAACAGGCAAGACCAAACATACAAGTGTCTGCGAAGTGCACAAGGGAAGGAATACTTTAACACACCACTGTCTGCTGTTGTCCATAAATGATGTTCTGTAGACTGCATAAAGTACTCTTATTATGGTGGTATGGTAAAGGTTAAAGAAAGAAATGGGTGAAATAGCTCATGGGAGTCTGACCTGAATGAAAATACATAGATGAGCCAGTGAAGATAGTGGTCTGTTGGTTTACTGCATTATATTGGAAGGTGTTCGCAGGTAATGAATATAAAGATGTCCCCAGGACTTATGCAGTGATGCAGACCACAAAATGTTATGATTCACAGATTCCATTTATACTTAATCAGATGAAACATATTACATTATCTGAGGAAATAAATTAACTGGGCAGACAAGCTTGCTTATGTACTTAAAAATGTATTGGGTAAAAATAATGACTGCAAAGATCTCTTATGCATGTTGTTTCCCATGCAGCTTAAAGAATTACTCGCTTCAGACGAGGAGGAAGACACTAAGCCATCAAAACAAGATAAATCTTACGTGCCGAAGATAACAGGTAAATAAGACGCCATGCGAGTTACAATCTCTGTGATACCACAAGCATATAACTGGACAGATCTCACTTATCCCTTCTTGACTGCAGGAAGTGTGAAAGGCAAATTTGCAGAGATGGAGAAGCAAAGAAAAGAAGAAGAAAGAAAAAGAACAGAAGAGGAAAGAAAGCGCCGGCTCACGCAGGACTTGGTGGAAAAGAAGAAGATTCAACGGGAGCTGGCAAAGAAGGCAGAGGAGGTGCGTCTGGTTATAACTCACTCATATATGCAAGGGAAGTGAAAATGTGCAAGGCATTTAGTTGTGGAAAGTGCCACATTTGAAAAAACAAAGTACAGTGGAACCTCGGGTCACGAACGTCTCGAAACACGTACAAATCGGGTTATGACCAAAAAGTTTGCCAAACTTTTGCATCTGTTCACGACTACACACTCAGGTGACGAACAAGCTAGTTTCCCTTTCGGTTCGTACGCGCCGATGATTTCCGCACGCGTTCAGTCTCTCCCTGTGCATTCCCTGTGCAGCAAGCGAGCGAGAGAGAGAGCACGAGAGAGCGAGAAAGCAGTTAAAAAAGGCAGTAAGGCCGAGAAAGCAGTTAAAGAATGCACCGGGCTTGTTTTAAAGAGACTGCTTAGAGCATTGTTTTAACCTTGTTGTATTTAATGAAGACTTTTTTCTATTGGATTTTAACCTCCACTTCAC
Source organism: Polypterus bichir lapradei (assembly GCA_026402145.1). Lineage (NCBI taxonomy): Eukaryota > Metazoa > Chordata > Cladistia > Polypteriformes > Polypteridae > Polypterus > Polypterus bichir. The sequence continues at coordinate 1,050,873 of JANRMT010062857.1, forward strand.
TTCTGTTTTTATGGGCTCATTTATTTATTGAAGGATTCTGAAAGCACTGCATTTTATTTAATTTGGACTTTGTTTTTGATTGTTGTTTTGTTGATTTTAATAAAAGCACTTGGCACTTTTTGCACCATCCGAATGCTCCATTGTAGTGCCTCCCTGTCGTGATCATCAGTAACATTACCGACGGTGACGGGTTTAAGGGCTCCCGGAAGCGAGGTGGGAGCATGCAGCGAACCCTCATTGTCACAGACTTTACATTAAAAAAAAATGTAATCTCCTCTCCACCCAGTTCCTCCTCACTTCCTTCATGCCAGAACTCAACTCATGGAAGGTTAGTTTTCTTGGTTGTTTATGGTTAATTTTTGTATAAATTACGGATTTTTCAAATGTTCATTTCTTTCACTGTGCTTAAAACTCATTAAAAAAAGTGTTTGCAGCGAGCGGTTCGTAAGGCTATAGTGTGAACTCTTGCAATGTTACTTTTCTCTGTTCAAGGTTTTCTCAGTGTTATTCAATGTCTTTACATTTAGTTTACTATTACACTGTGCATTCTATGGTATAATTAACTATTTTTGTGCTTAAAAATCTTTAAAAAAAATATATTCACATACAGCTCGTACGGTCTGGAATGGATTAATTGTATTTACATACAATCCTATGAGGGAAAATTACTTTGGGTCACGACCAAATCGGGTTGCGACCACAGTTTTTAAAAGTAATTATGGTTGTGACCCGAGGTTCCACTGTACAATGAGTTGGTTCACCATATAATCCACAGAAAGTAGTATGGCCGTAACATTATTATTTAAGAGTGGTAGACTTGTAGATGTACATTATACATGCAGGTAGTCTTAACTTTTCTTCTGACCACAATGGGGCCATCCCAAAAAAATATACGCCTTGCATTTAATGCGTTTGCTCAAATAAGACTCATTTAAAGCATAAAGCAGAAAACACAGAGCACCATGTTGTAAGATAGTTCATGCTCAAAGCAATTAAAGAATCGCGTGAGGAACCTGGAAGCAGTAAAATGTAAGTCCATGTTGACTTTGATAACATAATAGGCCTTTTTGGGGAAACAATGTGCCATCAAAGTGGAAAGTTGTGGCTACAGTACAAATTGTGTGTAAACATATCCCGAGTGTCACTTGATGCTCAATAAGTCTCAGTGATCGAGTGAGAAAGCCAACACGTCACTCGCTAAAATAAAGTCATAGTTAGGAGCAACTCCTTTCACATGATGTCTGAGCCAATTCTAGTAAGTGTGTGCCAACAGCAGAGCCTGAATTTAAACTTCTGATAAGGAAGTGAGGATTTACTTTACGGCAACTACAATCAGGGGGCTTTAATAGGTTTAGGGTAGGCCTAATTCCAGTTTGGGTTTAATTAAGAATATTATTACAGTGGAGCAGTTCCACATAGAATTGTCAACAAGTCACTTTTTGAGATTTCTGACATTTACTGTTGCGTGACTGAGCAGCACACTGACAAAATGAGTTACTTATTAACACAGAAAAGTAAAATTGAATGGAAATGACAAATTATTTCATTTTTTATTTATATTTTTTTATTTTTATTATTTAATCGGGCCAACAGTATAAAGGGCAGCGCCACTCACTTCTTGCTACCTGAGAAAACAAAAGACTTCTCATTGCTTTGTGCTTCGAATTTGATTAAGGAATTCTTGCTTTGTTTTTCTGAAATTGTTTTTTTGATTACAGTTTTTGGCTTTGTTGAAACTTAGGACTGGATGTTGGTTATCAAAATGAAGCTCAACTCTTGGTTACCATGTTGGTCCTTTCTGTCTGTTTCACCCCAGAAGTAACAACTGGACACATCGTCACACTCTCGCACTATGTGCGAATCATTTATTTCTGAACTACCACCATAATTGGGAAACAACTTCCAATAACAAAAGCCTTATATTTCCTTCTGCCTCTATTTGGCCTCAAAGGAACAAATATATTTTTCCTACTTTATTATTTTAAAAATACATGTTTTAATATGTAACTAAAAAAATGTACTGTCACAACCTCTAATTCAAATTCAAGCCCTTAAAACATCAACCACCAAGAACGTACACAACAAGACACACTTGTGTCACACAAGGATTTATGCCCAGGTGAGTGTGACACGGCATACTGGTGCAGAGTTATAAGAAAACCCTCCACAAATGGAGATTTCAAAGCAATTTAAATAGCAAAAGAATATATCACAACTATTTTCCATTTTTGTAGAGGAAGAGGAAGGAAACCAACTGTTTGGTTTGCTGTAATTTATGTTTAAAAATGTGGTACACAATACCCAGTTATGAGTAATCACTCGAGCATCATTGTCAAAGGCAAGCTGACACTCATAAGAAACATGAAAACGACAGGCAATCTAACAATCAAAACCCAAAACTGTTTGAATTTTGTCAGGATATATGAAAAAAATGGCTTTATTAAATGAAGACAGCACTTGACCGACACACAGGCAAGTATCGCGGATGAAGCCCCGGGTATACAACGTACATCTTGGCGACATGGAATGGAATTGAATTGAATGAAGCCAGTATTGTACAAGAACAAAAAACTTCCAGATGACAGTAAGACAAAAAAGTGTTAGATTATCTTCAATGATGGTGTTGTTGATTTATTAGTTTATTTATTGCATTTAATGTGTGCTTCTGGGCTACTGTTTAACACTGTGTTACTCCCACCTGTTCCACTGGCCAGACATGAGCCTACAAATGCGCTCAGATGCTGACTGGATGGTATTTGCTTACTGATAACATGGCTCACAAGTCTCTGTACGCAAGACAAACTAGTTGAAAGGAGGGAAATTTCTGTGTAGTTCGTAAGGGAAAACAAACACTTGAGTCAAATGATGACTATGGAAGTGCCATCTAACTAGTTTTGGAGTTCCTAGTTCATGAGGGTCACCTCAATGGGGAAACTCCAGATATTGAGGCTGCTGCGTAAATTTGCTGAATTTGACAGAATAGTAAGTGAAAACACACACACACACACAGAGACTCTCACTGAACCCTGACAGCAAAACACGTCGTGCAGAGGTCACAGTGACATCCTCATCAAGTCACATAACTTTGATCTTTTGGAAGGTTATCACAATTTAATACACTATATAAAATGACTACTACTACTTCTTCTTCTTCTTTCGGCTGCTCCCATTAGGGGTCACCACAGTGGATCATCTTCTTCCATATCTTTCTGTCCTCTGCATCTTGTTCTGTTACACCCATCACCTGCATGCCCTCTCTCACCACATCCATAAACCTCCTCTTAGGCCTTCCTCTTTTCCTCTTCCCTAGCAGCTCTATCCTTAGCATCCTTCTTACTGATGAGGCCGAATGCTGTTTCTAACCTGATTTTTCTTTTCACTGAGTATTTACATCTATGTTCTATAACAACAACAACTACTAGACTGCAGGACATGTTTCTGTTTATTTCATAAGGTCTACCATGGTCCCACCTCACCAAATTTTTCGTGCTTGGTTTCACATTTTGTTTTGTGGGAGATCTCTGTTTCAAGCTCCAGCCAGCACTTCGGAACTATAAAGACATCTGTTTAATTTGTGAGCAAAGTTTATAAATTAGCAAAACTATACAAAGATTAACCTCTGCTTTCTCTGCTTGTGGTTTGGATGTAGTGATTATTTTTAAGCAAATAATCGAAATGGACGTCCTACACAAAAAAAATAATTTATTTAAAACTTAAAGGTAACAGAAGATGGATATTTATAACAATATACAGACACAAGACAATAACCAACACAAAACATAAATCTGTGTTTGCTTGGTTTGACCTTTTTCTCTCCTATAGAAAAAAAACATACGGTAAACACTTGTGAATTATATTTTCTTAATTTGTATCTAAAAATGTACCCCAAGAATATTAATTCATAAGTGGCTTGTCACATTTCTGGTGTTTCAGTCAGTGAGGTGGCTCAGACTTTATCACAATACATTTCTTGCTGACCCAACCCCTTATGGCACCTCATTGAGTGTTTGTGTGTGTTGTGTGTGTGTTTAAGTCACACAGTGTTTCAAAGTACTGTGTGACATGAAGCTGCACTGATTTACTAAAAGGCTACATTAGTTTTCTTATTAATTTCTTAATAACAACTAAATGCTTATTGTTCACAAAAGCAGGACTAGCACATCCATACTGGCAAATAATACAGTTGCCTAGAGCAGCACTTGAGCCTAAGGGTGGCCAAATGTTCAACTATAGACAGTGAAGTAAAACAAGCAAAACTATATTCCTATGAATTATAAAATAGCATCCATTAGTCTAAATTTTTGCCTTTCATCCACAGCACTACAGGGATTTCAATCTCTGAAAACTCTCTTTGGAGTGGTGGAATATGGATGGTGAACAAGCAGTTTTTGTTGTTTTTAAACATAGCCTCTAATCACACTCTGATTGGTTTGTGCTCATTATATGGCCCTTCACTGATTGGATGCTGCTCATTACAATGTCTCTTTCTCTGCTTCATGAAAGAAAAGTATATTTCAATATGGCGAATACACAAGAGTTACTTTCCAGGATCCTTCTGTTGCTTAACCGTACACCTAAATTATATTTTTATACAGTTTAAATGCTACATACATTTGTAAAAAGAAAATTTTTAAGAAGATTGCTACAATTCAGTGGTAAATCCCATGGCAGACAGCGTTAAAGCCCCATCAGGGATTTTTCCACCACTGTACGCAAGCCCAGTGTAGACTAAAGTCTACAGCAATCAAGTTATGGCTGTTTTAGTTTGGACTAGGGTTAAGCGATACACCGGTGCTGGAAAAGTACCAAAAAAAACAAATTTTAAAATAAGACGGTACCAGCATTTCAAGATTTTAAGTACTGGAAGTAAACTCCAGCTTTTCTCTCAATATCTATTGCAGTCGTGAAAAAACATCCATTTTGTTGACTTCATGAAACAAAGCTATGCACTTTGATGCAATTGCAACTTCACGAGGGATGTCCGTCATTTATTACTTTAATACGATTGGTACTTCATGACAATCAAGAGGGCAGCGGTGCGAACTGCACCACAGGGAGGCTGGAGTAAGACAGAGGTCTTAAGAGTTATCTACTTCAGAGCTGTTTTGGTACCAGTACTGAGGTTCAAAAGTTGGCATCGATACTGAAATCCAACACTAATCTGGACCGAGATATTTTCAAAAACAATGTGAAAATGTTAGTTTGAATGGAGATCACTTTTGTTTAAAAACACCTTTTCTAAATGACAATATAATAGTGTGGATGTAGCCTCAGTTACCAAGGGTGATAGTCCATCACTGTGAAGTGATGAAGCCACGGATTCCACTAAATACTTTGCTTCAAGTAACAGCAGACAAACACAGTTCTGCTCTCAAGCACAGTGGTAAAAGTTGTGTCTTGTCGAAAGAAGATACTGAGCAGCAGCTAACATTAAAAAAAAAAATGTGAGGACATTATGAATGATCCCTGCAGTAAGAGGACACAGGACAGTCTAGAATAAGGACTTGAACAGAATATTAAAATAGAAATTGCACATGAAGTTCCAGTGTGTACACCATGCTTAATTAATGTAATACTATTTATTAACATAATAAATTTCCCACAATCCCCGCCACCCCCCCGTTGATGTGTCAGAGAGAGGGGATGTCTTTGTCGAAGGATTTGTACTGGGGTATTGACCAGTCAGTAAAGCTTCAGAAAACTTGCAGGGCTCAAGTTACCCACCATGATTGCGATATAACCAACCTAATTAGTATTCAAAGTGGAAGTGGCATAGTGCTACAATACCTAGTGTGCATCTACATATAGATACTGGACCGATACACACACCTTTTATATCTTATTGCCTATTCTTTAAGACGTTGCAATTTCAGAAGGGGAGGTACTATAATGTTTTGTCTAAAGTGGTAGAATGGCTTGAGAAAGCACCACACACAAGTTATTACCTTGAGTTTAGGCAACAGCAAAAACGAAAAATTATGTGTGAATACTTAACCTGGTTTCTCCCTAACCACAAGGTTATGGATAATAGTGTCAGAAACAAGGCATTAAGTATACTTGTCTGTTTGATTCTTACTGTCTGCAGGTGGAGTTGATGCTTTGTCTTGATTCCTTGGTGGTCAGTGTTCTCTGGGACATGTGGAAGGACGTTAATTTTGCTTTTGCCCTTTGTTGTCCGAGTCCTTTTCTCCTTCCTTGCTTTGCTCTGGTTGCTGGCTTTACCGCAGGGTCAGTCTTTTGATGTTTCATATGTAGTGGTCCTCTGTTGCCAACATAAAAATGACATCTGTTGGGCAGTCAGTGATTAGTCAGTTCTCTTATTTACCAAGATAAACAAATTGGTTTACACATGGTCCCTGGCTTGTACACCTTGGTATCATTTAGCAGAGTTGGGCTCAATGTAGTATCTTTGCTTTACACCATTAAGAATGGTCTTCTCCACCAAAAGTCCAGCTCCAGATGGAGAAAAAACACCTCCTAGCCTTTGCTTTGGCCAAAACCTACTCAAGAGAGGTCCTGCTGCATAGCAGAACTTAAGGCCTGGCAGTGAGCACAGATCTAATGCTTGCATTGGGTTGTAAAGAAGGAGTTGGACATTTTCCCATTGACTTCTTGGATGCAAATAAGCCTAAGCTTTTGGTCGATGTTTTGTCCATTAGAGGTGGGAGAACGTTCTGACTCTGGGGTTAAAGGTGCAATACTGAGACATCTCAGAATTTCTTCTGCCTGTGATTAATCAAACTTCTCAAATGAGGCCCAGAAATCGCTTTCAAAAGAGAAGCCCTGTGAGAAGAACTTGCTTAGCTGAAGTATCAGTGAAAGAGTGGCTTACAGCTACAACTTAAGCAAAAGACTTGTGAGCCACATCAAGGAAATGTAGGCAATGTCACTCTAACTTACAGCCTGCAATGGCAAATTTCTACCAACATGTCAAGTCTATTTCTTAGCAGCCATCTGTTAATAAGCTTGCCCAAGTAATTCCTTTATTGTTTGCTCCTGCTAGCCTGTAGGGCTGATGCCACTTGTATAGGTGAGGGGTTTTAGGAGTCATTTACAACAAAATAAATATTCTCTCTTCTTATTCTGTGTAATTAAATTACATGTCTCCCTATATGCTGTATTCTTTTTCTGCATGTTCATAAAAATCGATCAAACCAAAAGGAAGTTGAAGATACAAGTGTTGTTGAAGAAACACCATCAAAAGCGGCCAAAAATCCAGGCAAAATTAAACTCAACTTTGAGGAACTAGAAAAAGTCAGGGAGGAGGATGAGAAGAAGAAAACTGAAGATGAGAAAAAAAAGAGATACGAAAACCACCGGCGATCCTTCCGTGAGGCAAAGCGCCAATCATCAACTATGTTGGTAAGACTACTGCAAGACATTAAAAGGTTAACAACACGGTGTGCTCTGGGGAACTGAAGTTTACAACTGCTAAGCAAACCTGTAGAGTAGAAAAATCACCACCGAGCCCATGCATCACTCTGCTTTTGTGAGCCATGTGCTTCACGTCACCACGAGTTAATTAGCATTCAGTAGACTGACTTTATCAAGAGAGACTTCAAACTGCGGTGACACGAACACAGTGCGGCCTGCTGATGTAAACGACAGGCAGCTGTCTGGTGACACTTTAATCATTAGGGGCTTTTCACAGCTCACTAATCAAGGTCAGTTTTACAAAGAAAGAAGTTTAATCTTAGGATTAATAAAGTATCTATCTATATATCTATCTATAAGGCAGTACGAGCCTGCTCAGACCATTCAAGGTTATTAATGAAGAGAAAGACACCAAGTCTATCACGCTTGTTTGGTTAGTAAATAGCCAAGTTTTCACAATGCTGCATTCAAACATTATTTATAAGTCGTCAGAGTGTCCCATTCAACCTCTTGATTTAATAATAACTTCAACAATTCCCACGTGCTTTTGTGTAAAGAAGTGCTTCCTGGTTTGTATCTTAAATACACTGCTTAATCTTCATTAGAGACTTCCAGTTTGAGATTCAGCCGTTAACTGAAAATATTCTGTTGAGCTGCCTCTATTGACGCCTTTTCAGAATTATGAAAACCCTCAGGAGCTTTCTCCGTTAGAATATTCATCCATCTTCCTAACCAGCTTATCAATGGCAGAGTTCTGGGGCTGCTGAAGCCTATTATACCAATCATTGGGCACAAAGCTGGTACAATCCCTGGACAGGGCACCAGTCCACACACAGGATTAATTCTGTTAGCCTGCCAAAGCAGGGCATGATGCTCTGCTCTAGCTTTTAGAGTTGTGATGAGGAGGATATCAAATGCTACAATACTGAATAGGTTTTATAGTACAGCCTATTACTTCATTAACTTTTTCAACTACCATAAATTAACTAAATAGTTAATACAGTATCAAATACCAATTCATTTCACGATCTGTTTTCTATATGCCCCCATTTAAAGAGGCAAGGAGAATCATCTTAACTCCCAGCAGTAACAAGTGCACAGCCGCACAGCCGCACCTGGGACAGAACCACGTATGATACTCTGGACTCCTGGGTTTGAAACATACAAAAGACGGCTTCTACATTAAATATAGTTATGGCAGGATTGGACAGGTGGCACATTGCTTTACTCATTAGCACTGCTGACTCCTAGCCCGAAAAGACCTGGTTTAAAACACAGCCTGGTCACCGTCGGGACTTCACCATCCCAAAGTCACACGTCAGAGTAAGTGACTCTCTCTAGGCAATCCTAGAATGGCCAGTACCAAGAGTGAGTGTGTGTGTGTGTGTGAAAATACTCGGGCTGTCCTGGGTTGGTTTCTGCCCTGTAGGAAATACCATCCAGCAATAGGATTAAACACATCGAACAAATAGTCTTTAATCAGTAATAAGTCAACTAAAGAATGCCTTTTAGTTAAACAACAAATTAAAAGGGCACAAGTTTAAAATTAACAAGATCTTCCTCACATTGTATGTACTGCTTCATTAATTTTAATCAATTTCCTTGTTATTTTCCAACCTGACTCATTGATTTGTTGAAAGTTTGCACACTGTACATCAGGGGTGTCAAACTCGCATTCTGCCTCATGTCTCTCTTGAAGCCGTCTTTCCACTTTCTCTCAGATTTTTCTTTCTTGCACGTTAGAGAAAATCTACCAGCAGCCACAGGACTGAAATCAGAACCAAGTTAAAAACAAATTATGTCAGTGTATAAATTCAAGTAAGAGTGGCAGGATGGACACATGCAAAAATGTGTAGCTAAGGCAGAGTACATCAGTTTACACCTGCATTATCATGCACCACAATCTGATGGCACTTGACCCCATGCTGGTGATAGAAGACACACAGCCACACAATACTTGCAGAGTTGAAATGGATAGCATTCACATTTAACACAAGTGGAAAGGCATTTTCTCTCTACATTCAGTCAAAAAGAAAAGGTGACAGTAGTCAGGCATACCGTGGAAAGGTGGCCAGTCCCGAAAGTGCAGCAAAAGATTGTGTGAAGTTGAGCTTCCCTTCTTGAGACCATCAAGTCTTTGGCATCATGCTAAAACACTCAGCTTCTTCACGGCAGCGTCATATGTCAACACCTCTTCCGTTTTCCTTGTTGGGTCGTAATGAGCCGCCAGTTTCCAGTTTGCAGATAAACCCAGATGGATACTGGAGCCACATTTTAATGCTAGGTGTAAATTATATACAAATACAATCTACATATGAAACACACATTTAATGGGGTCTTACAGAAAACTAAGGGTCATAATTAGGTGTGAATATTGATAAAGCATGATGTTTTAAAAAGGTGCAAGGGACAATTCCTGGCCCACAGGCACCCCCATGTCACATATAAAGCTCATGCCTAGCGCAGCGAGTAAGTGGTTAGTGTTGCTACTACACTGTTCTGGGTTTGTATATTGTGAACAGGCACTACATGCGGGGAATCTGCAAAATGATTGTCTTCTCAACATGGGTTGCACTCCAACATTCCAACCTGTGTGTCTTAAGTTAAACTGCAACTCTAAATTCATCGCGTACAAGTGTGTGGGGGTGTGTGAAGGTGTCCTATGCTGAACTTCAACCCAGCATTACCTGAGATGGGAACCAGTTCTCCATGGCCGTGAAATGGATTAGTGGGTTTGACAATTAATGGCTGAATATAAAGTAAGTACACTTAACTATTTCTTTCTCTAATCAGTAACCATGGAAGAAATTGTTTTGTTCATTTAGCAAGAGGATGCACCTGTTAAAGAATGCAAAGCGCTGATCACTCCTGGAAAATTGAAGATGACTTTTGAGGAAGCAGAAAAGGAAAGACAGGAACTTCAAAAAAGGCAAACTGAAGAGGAAGCCAAGAAAAGACTTGAAGAGGAAAAGCGAGCTTTTGAAGAGGCCAGACTGCAAATGGTAAAAAAAACCCCAAAAACATTTAATTCTAAATTCTGCTGTTTCTCCAGTAGGCAAAACCTAATTGTAAAAAAAAAGTTATTCATACTTCAATGCATACAATATATAGTGCAATGAATAATGTGTGCCCCAGTTTCATTTTTTTCATTATATTCACAATGAATTTGGTTAGATGTTTTTGTTGGATTGTATTTATAAATGCCATCATCAAGTAAAACATCAGAAAAAAAAAACATACATGTGGACATTCATCGCTATGAATTAGAATTAGAAAGTCATTTCTAAGGTTCAGGGGGATTCCACCAAACCACAGTCGAGATGTAATGGTAAATGCAGAAAAAAATGATATTGTGGTTGTTCACTTTTTTGTAAAATCAGAAAGAAACAAAGAACAACATCTAGAGATCCTAGGACTCTTCTTTTCAACTCTATAAGTATAAAGTCCAACGACAGGGAAATGGAACTCATGTAAGTGTAGCATTGATTTCTTACATCAAGTTTGCTGAAATGTCTGAGGTTTAAAATGTTCCTTAACTGTGTTCTGTGGGGACAAAACTGTGAAATATGGTTATGTGGGGAGAAACACAAGAAGCACATACCAACAGTCAAGTCCATTAGAAAAGCTGTGACGAGAACAGGCCATTCAACCCAATTAGCTCGTCCGTCCTATTCATCTACGCCAGGGGTGCCCACAGTTTTTCGGCTTGCAAGCTACTTTTAAAATGACCAGGTCTAAATGATCTACCTACATTAAA
>JANRMT010062857.1:1062403-1077288 GCA_026402145.1 Polypterus bichir lapradei
CGGAGTATACTTTATACATAAAATATATGTTGTCGTACCTTGCATAACTGAATAACCTTTATGGCACAATAACAATTCAATACATGTATGGTCACTACAGTATTTGGATTTAATAATCTTCATGTGGAAAAAGGCTGACTCGCATAAATAAGTAGAGCCCAATAATGCAGTCAAGGAGCTTTTGAATTCAGCCAAGTGAAAAATGATGGCTGTCCGATTAACTGCGATTTTAGTTCCCTCTTTCTCTTTCTCAGATCGCTTTTCAAAAGGATGTCAGTTTCGTAGTTTTTATGAACAGTATGAAAATGTCTTTCCACATTTCCTTCTTTGGAATAGCAATGATAAATTGACAGATCAGACAAACGCACTTCCATTGTGACATTGTGAGAAAAAAATCCTCTTCCAATTCCACATCCAGCCCATACCCTCCCCAAACATTATTTTTTTTAAATGCCTTCTTTACTCGATATAAATTGGAAGGCTAACTAGATTACTCAGATAGCCGGAGTTTTGCAGTAGATCGTGCGTGCGGGATGACAAGTGTGTTAGAAGAAGAGACCTCAGACTGGCTGTCCTGTATGTCAATCAAGTGGCAAATGCCATAGGGAGGATATATGATAGACTAAGGCTTAAACAAAAATTTTTTTTTGGAATGCAATGCAATCTACCCTGCACCACCTTTATGATCTACCAGTCGATCGTGATCGACTCATTGGGCACCCCTGATCTACATTGTCCAAAGTAACGTCAAATTGAGATCCCTAAAGTTTTAACTCTCCAGCACACTACCTGGTCATTTATTCCGTGTGTCTGTGGTTCTTTGTGTGAAGAGGAAACCCTGGTGGAAATGTCTTGGTGTTTTACTGTGGCATCAGGGCCTGGATCACTTACCACTACTGAAAGAATCAATGTTGTTATCAAAAGAATATCAGCTTAGTAGTCCAGTTAGTAATACTGACATGGAGCTGGATCTTTGGGGATTTACAACACACACATTCAGAACTAAAACTCTGAAAAGTCAGGCATATCCTAAAAGCAACAATTTATGCTTGAAGGCCTGCAGTAGTTACTTTGTTACAGCTGTCCTAAATAGAGAAGTACATCAAAAAAAAATCCTCCAAAGCACTGAGACAAATTCATCAAGAACTGAAGTCTGGTTGTAACTCCCTCTACTAAAGGCAGCGTTGCCAGTGTCTGAGGGTGGTGATTGTCAGTTTTGCAATGCTATAACTGTCTTTGATGCACTTTGATTCAGTGCATCATAATTTTCTATATAAATGTTAATTTTGACTTTAAATTCATGTTTAAATTAGCAGCTATATTTCCAATTCAGTTTTACAAGAAAACATTTGTTATCCTAGCTAGCACATGAAACTGCGAAGGATGGACAGATGTGCTCACTTTTTGTGACACGGGGCTCTGTTGATGGACAGGAGCTCCACTATTTCTTTCATGAATTCACTTTTATTTTAACTGTTTGGGCAGCACAGTTATAACAGCCCCTAATTTATAACTTTAATATAAATTAAATACTCGGGGACACTAATGCAAACTAGGCTTTTTTTTATAAAAAAAAAAAAATGGATGAAATTAAAACTGATCACTTTGTGTATAATTTCACCTTTGTAAGAATAATTAGGTCAATAACATTATTATTGACACAACAACAATTATTGACACAATTATATAGCTCCAATATCGGACTACACAGATGTAAATGATAAAGGGAATAATACAGGATTTTTTTTTTTTTTACATTGCAGGACAATTTAGATGAGGATGATTTGGAATCCAGTCCTTCAAAAGAAGAGTTCCGTCCAGGAAAACTAAAGCTAAGCTTTGAAGAGCTTGAAAGGCAAAGAATTGAGGAAGAGAAAAAGAAAGCAGAAGAAGAAGCTAAAAAGCGCATTGAAGAAGAAAGGAAAGCCTTTGCTGAAGCCAGAAAAAGCATGGTCAGTGTGATTTCCTTTATTTTTATATTAATATTGTGTTTGGACCTGTCCGAAAGCAGCTACTGCATTCATTGCTGAGACTCGGTGGCAAATATAGTAAGTAGCAGAGATAATCAAGTTTAAGTTATTGGGCAGTAGGATGGCAGAAGTAGTACGGGTGTTGCCTTAGGTTGGGGGATATACTTAACGCTAAGCAATGTGTGTGCTTCAGGATGTTGCTACTGCTGCTATGCACCAACTATAAAGGGCGAGTCAAAATTATGTTACCATTTGAATGGCGGAAACAATTTATTCACAAAACATACTTCATATGTGCAAGAGGATTTACAGGAATGTCTCAACCTGTTCGCCATCATGTTCAACACACAAAAACCAGTGAGCAACAGTACTATTTACAGCCCGGACACTCATTTTGCGGTGAATAGATGATACCACAGTCTGTATTCTGTACCTCAGGTCATTGAAATCACAAACTTTTCTGTTATACATGCGTTCCTTCACCATACCCCATAACCAGAAATCACAGGGTGTCAAATCAGGGGAATGTGGAGGCCATAGCAATGGTCCACCACGACCTATCCATCGACCTGGAAAAGTGTGGTTGAGATAAAATTAATCCATTAGTGTTAACATAATTTTGAATCACCCTGTACTTGCGTGCATACTTTAAGTAAATCTGGAGGATTCCACCAGGTGGCAGTGTGACAAATCACAGTGAAAAAACAACATCCGGTTTCACTGTGTTGTGAGTTGAGGGAAGAAAGATGTTAAAAATAAAAATTTTTTGCATTCTAAGATGGTAAGCGAGACTTTTAAATTTATCGTGTCATTACGATGGGGAATATGCAACACTTCTATTGCTTATACAAGAAGCACGCACACTTAACCTCTTGGATCTGCAAGCCTGCCATCACATGTTGATAGTAAACGACGACACTGACGTCACGTACCAAAACTTGAACGCAAACGCCACCCAAATTTTCACTGTTACTGCAACTTATCGCATTTATTTCTTGACAATGTGCTCAGAGGATGCGTCAAAAGAACGCTGGGAAGATGTGGCAGCCGCTATGCGTGCACGTCAGCGTTCTGAGCGTGAAGTATAAACCAGCCCTTAGGCCGGAGTTATACTTCACGCGATGCGACGCATGCTGCAGAGGACGCTCCTGATATGCAAGCGTTGTAGTGTTCATACTTACGTGCGTACTTTACGTAAATCTGGAGGAATCCACCAGGTGGCAGTGCGAAATATCATCACGGTGAGAACATGTTCGGCTTCTCTGTGTTGTGAATTGCCTAAAATACCTATTAAATTCCGATAACACCTTACCGCAATATCTCTGAAAAGGATGTTTATTGATTAAATCCATAAATCCAGGGATGTGTCCATTCCAGCAAGCATTGGGCACGAGTGAGAAACAATCCATGGACGAGGCCTCAGCTCATCGCAAAGTGAATACAAGCACACACGTACACTAGCGTCATTTTAGTGGCACCAAATCCCCAAATCTGCATATCTTTGGAAGGAAACCGGAGCACAGTGTGGATTACAAGCAGGAAATACCAGCAACATAACTCCCTGCGAGACAGCAGTGCTACCGCTCCGCCACCGTGTCATCCCCATGTGTGTACTTATTCCCCCCATGTGTGTAATTATTAACAGTAGTCATTATTTAAACTAAATTATATGTAAAATATAACAAACAATGTAATGCATGTCATAATGAAAGTGATATCAAGTATAAATCTAAAGATTCTAAATGTGCAGAGAGTTGGAATATCATACATTTAATTTGTTCTGTGTGGTGATCTATTGCTGCTTGCCGCAGCTGTCAGGTCCAAGAAGCTCGTAGCGATTAAAAACTGGGATGACGTTTACGACCGTCTGCTTTAATGATAAAGTAAACTACGAGGTTAAAGTGGACAATTCGAGATTAAAGCTGAAATTTCCACTTTAATCACAAAATACACGATTTCACCGTGTCCTTTATTTTTTTTCTCAGTGGCTCAAATACAGCACTATACATTATGTTGCTGTTGTAAAGTTGCAAAAAAAAAAAAAAAAAAGACGGCACAAAGATGTTATGTGAGACTTTTAAAATGTATCGTGTCATTACGATTGGGAATATGCGACTCTTGAATATAAAAGCACCACGAATGCATCTGTATGTCGGCCTTTTGCTTCACCACATTGAACCATTCATCAAACATCGAAGCACGCACATCGATCCCCGTAGGATCTGCATAGAGGCTTTCTGTCACATGTAGATAGTAAACAGAGACTCTGATGTCACGTTCCGACTTTTAGCACACTTTGCCCCCCGACTTTTTGCTGGTACTGCAACTCGCGCACGCGTCGCGTTAATTTCTGAGGACCTGCTCAGAGGACGCATCAAATGAACGCTGGGAACGCGTGGCAGCCATGATGCGGGCGCGTACGCGTTCTGAGCTTGAAGTATAAATGAGCCCTTAGAGCTCATGCGTCATTCCTCCTTCAGTAGAAAAAAATTAAAAAGAAAAAGTAATTTCTTTTAAGCTACAGATTTTTCTCAAATTCATTACAGTGATCATTACTACAGTTTGCAAGTTTCACCAAAAAGTTTCACCAAAAAACCATTTTTTCTTTGCTGCCAATTTGGCTCATAATTCACACTTGTTTCCCCACAATTTATACAACTGTAACACTCCGAGAACACTCGAGTTAGTGGTGGCATCAACCATCTTTTAGATCATTTCCTTACTAATTTAGTTTTACTCAATAATTTCTTAATCTGTTACAAGACTTTCACGTCTTTGCACTTGTTTCCGTGAATTGTTTATAGCCATTGCCTATGGTGTCCCGTTTTCTTTTCCTAGCAGGTATTAGATGAAGATGATGAAGTTCTTGCAGCAATTCTCTCAAAAGAATACCTCAAGCCAGGTAAACTTGCAATTAGCTTTGAGGAGCTAGAAAGACAGAGACAGCAAGAAGAGCAAAAGAAAGCCGAGGAAGAAGCGAGAAAAAGGCTGGAAGAGGAGAAAAAGTTCTTTGCAGAAGCGCGGAAAAGTATGGTGAGTGTGACAGTAGCTTGAAACCTGGGTTAAATAAATTGCAAAAAAAAAAAGGGCTGCACTCAGATGGATGAAGTTTAAGTTAACTTTAAGAAAACGAGATTTAGGAAAGGTGAAGGAAGCAGCAACCTTATTTGTTGAATGACACAATGTTTCAAATATGCATTAGTCCAACGTTACAATGATACAATTTCATGGAAACAATCATTTCTATTTAAAATCTGCATATAAATTAACTTTTTAATCATGGAAACAATCATTTCTATTTAAAATCTGCATATAAATTAACTTTTTAATGTTGCATATTTATTAAATATAAACACACAGTGGCACTTTGTCAGAATAAAAAAAACATTTTTATCTGTGGTCAATTTTAAAATGACAGGGATGACTACGCTTTGGCTGACATTTACGACACCAAGAAGGGCTGCATACTAACTGCTTCTAACATGACCAGCTAACTCTCCCACCCCTGTTCTTTCATTACTTTTTATTTTGTGTAATCGGTTGTCATTTGACTGGCAAACCATGGTTCATGAATTAAGCCTAAGTTATAGTCAAGATACGATTAGATCTGGCTAACTCAAATTATTTGATAACTCACACATATTGCACCTAATCAAGCACAATGTGCAAAAAAACATGAAAATTTTGAAAAGCTTCCGCCTGCATGCTCGGTTACGATGCGGCCTTTCACTTCAAAGGTAGGATCTGCATCTTGCTAAACAAAACACTCCCTAAGGGAATTGAAATTCAAAATATTTTTACTTCCAAAAATCATTGCTTGAGTAATGTGGGCAATGTAGATTTTCTTTTAATAAATCTGAAATTAGCAAAAGCTTTTACACATAGCAGCACTTGAAGCTGTGCAGAAGAGAGCCAGCAAATGCACTTAAGGACATGCCATACTCATTTAAAACGGTTATAGTTTCGAGCAGAGGAGACTGCATGGGGAACTAATCCAGGTTTTCGAAACTCTCAAAGGCTTTTAAAAAAGTACAGAGAGCAGAACTCTTTCAACTTAAGAATGAAATATGTACTCGAGGACATCAGTGGAATTTAAGGGGAACTGCATTTAAGATTGAGACCAGGAAGCACTTCTTTACACTAAGTGTTGTGGGACTCTGGAACAAACTGCCGAGACGTGGAGTTGAAGCAGGGACCCTGACAGCCTTTAAGAAAAATGTGGATGAGATATTGGGACAGCTTATCTATTAACTAAACAGACTCCTCTTGTCTGTTAAATTTTATAGGCTTCTTCCTAGCCTTCCTCACAAGCACACTACTCTCAATTCGTTATATTTTAACATCTTAACTAAAAACCAAATCATTCACTCCTAGTAAGAAAGTATGACGATTAACATTAAGCGAGGACGACTATATTCAGTCAAGCAGATTCTCCTCAAGGAAAGCTATACTGTTGTAAATATATTCTGAATCAGCACAGTAACTGTACAAAGAAAACCAAAGCTTCACGTAATCAAATTTTGTTTCTGTTCCTACTCATACCCTTCGGGCAGCCTACTGCAGAAGTGGTGAAAGGTAAGATGGCTAAGAACCTTTCAATTATATTGGGAGGTAAAAACGTTCAGTCCTCTAAAAATGATGCATTACGTAATAAGTGTTCCTTCTTCTCAAATGAGGTGGAAGCGAAGATCTCATTTACTTTTTGCTGTAAATATAACTACCCCAAACTTAAATGAAGTGCACTTGGGTTTAACACATTTTAGACACGAAGGAAGACAAAGCCATGTACCGGTCAAAGACGCTCATTAAATACCCACACATACAATCAATTTTAAGCATGGCTTTGCATTGAATTTATATGTCTTTGCCAAACATATTTTACCTTCACTAATCAACCCAAAATAACTCCACCACAATCTGTACATAATTACAAAAAAATAAAAGCTCAAATTGTTTATTTCTCCTATGGACTATCCAGCGAAACATTAACATGGTGGCCACTAGCTTATGCTGTAGCATCAAGCTTCACATGGAGCCAAGCAGGTTTGAAAATGAACTGATTTGCCCCGACATTAGAGTCACTTATTAAGGTGAATGTTGCATTTACTTTTAATTGTAAGTGATGTTTTGGATCAGGACCTGAATTTGATTAAACAAAGAATTAATACTGTTATATTAAATGCTTGGGTTTTGCTGCCTTTTTTGTTTTGTTTTTAAAGAATGGCTTTAATCTGTGATGAGCTTGCAATTCTGCTTCGTGTGGCAATTCATGCATTGCTGTGTTCCATTTTCCTAATTATTTTTAAGAGTCCAGTCCAGGATCAGGAAAGTTCTCTGCTGAAGAATTATGGAGAGGATGATGTAAGATATTTCAACATTTTAATAAACTGTTTATTTGGTGGGTGTTTGCTTTATAACTAATATATGGGCGACTAATAGGTCATCCAGACTGTGCTTTTACAGATCTGTGTGACTACACACTTCCTAAGTTAAAGATTTAATTCAGCCATTAAACCAAATACATATCGAAACTGACTTGTTTACTAGAATTGCAAAACAATACACATTCTTTAATTATGACTCTCTTCTGTTCTCATTAACAGACAAGAGGTTTAACTGCTAAACTGAATGAGCAGTTAAAGTGATGTGCTGTATTATCTTTTCGGACACTGCAGTGCATGTTAAATTGTGGTATGCTGTCTCGTTGCTGCTGCTGCTTTCACTTTGTACTCCTTTTACTTTACGTTCCGGCGTTCATACTGGGAGTCTGTTAAAAATCGATTCCAGTAAGCCTTCCCTTGGCCACAATCTCTTTTTATTTTTTGCAATTTTGGAAGACCGATATTTTTCTAAATATTCATGCAGCACATGTCCACGCCTTACCTCTCCGCGTCAGTGAGAGAAAGTGTAAAACAATGATACAAAGAAACACTAAAATTAACAAAGTGAATGCAGAACCATTTTTAACAAGCAGAGGCTGAACAAGCGTGGTCATTAAAAGAAGCGAGATGTAGTGTCGTCGGAGGAGATGACTATATTCTACACACAGAGAAGTTTCATTGCAGACCTGCTCTTTGAGATTAAGGGTGTACTCACACTTAGGCGCATTTGTTCCATTCCATGCCTGAGCACGATTGTCCCCCGACTCCCTACTCCCTCACTGGCCTGCACTCACACTGCTCTTAACATGCTGGGCCTGGATACACTTTCGTTATCACCAAGCAATGTTGTGTAAAGCCAAAACAAGGTCCAAACATGGGGTGACACGATGCATGTCAAAACGATTTTCCTTATTTTGTGTATTTTTTTGGGGTTGTGAAGGGCAGGATAATGCAGGGCCATCTTAACAGCCATCAGATTTGTTAAAACAGAAACATACATAGGTATCGGAAACATTGTAGCCCCCTGGGCGGTGCCCATGCACTAAGACTGCCCTGGGATAACGCTCTCACCTCTTACAGATTTATTTGATGTTAAGGGAGAAATTTGCAGCTTTTCTTGCCAACTACAATTCATGTTCATCTATTAGGTGAGAATAAAAACCTTTTTTTAACTCAAATGGTATTGAATGAAATGACGTCATATTTGTGTTCCATGCACATGCAACAACAACAACATTTATTTATATAGCACATTTTCATACAAACAGTAGCTCAAAGTGTTTTACATAATAAAGAATAGAAAAATAAAAGACACAATAAGAAAACAAAATAAGTCAACATTAATTAACATAGAATAAGAGTAAGGTCCAATGGCCAGGGGGGACAGAAAAAACAAACAAAAAAAAAACTCCAGACGGCTAGAGAAAAAAAATAAAATCTGCAGGGATTCCAGACCAAGAGACCGCCCAGTCCCCTCTGGGCAATCTACCTAACATAAATGAAACAGTCCTTTTTGGATTTAGGGTTCTCACGGAAGGACTTGATGATGATGGTCACGTAGACTTCTGCCTTTTAATCCATCCATCATTGTTGGAGCATCATGAAGCTTTGAGTAGGTGGAGGTGGCGCAGGCAGGTTCAGTGATCACACTGTCCCTGAATCCCACTGAACCATGCTCAGGCCCCTCCTCTTTCAAGGTACAGAGCGATCACACTAGTCAAATAAACTAGACTTGATTGGGGGGTTAGCGGGGCGGCAGCTTACATGCAGACAAACGTAATCAGCACAGAACAAATTGCAAGTGTGAGTACACCCTAAGTATAATATAACGCTCTACTATAACTAATACTAAAAGGAATCACCATACGTAAGAATGTATACAAAGTGAGGCCATATCTGTGATTACTGGCATTCCTTCAAGTAAAATTTGATATTCAATACCTAAAGACCTTAACAGCACATCTAATTCACGCTCTGTCCACATTTTCATTTAAAAATGCATACACTGTGCTTTGTTTTTACCTTTTGTCCACACTACCCCAGCATTTTCAACCCGAGTCACGAAAACATTCTCCAGTGTGAATTGGTGAAAACGTTTAGACTCCACCCTCACTCCAAGTTCTGCATGCTTATTATGTTGCCTTTCCCCAGTTGGGTCCTGCTCATTACATGTCTCATTCTCTGATTGGTCACTCTTTAAACTACTGGACACAGAAGAGTTGCTTTCATGGCGTGTTTTGTACAAGTTTCAAATCTGTATATAAGCTCAAATGGCCATTAACTTACAGGCTACGACAGTAAATCCTGTGACTGGCCTCATTACCACCTCCTTCAAGGATTTTTTTTCCAGTGATTCGTGCATTCCTGGTATAGGCAAATATCTGTCATTTTAATGTGGACAAGATGAAATGTGGAAAATAAAAACATTGGTGTGGCTGGAGATTGTTCTCATTTAAAAACGTAGCCTCACTTTTGATGGCAGGTTCCTACTCTAACCAGTCAACTTAAAAAAAACATTTAATGTGAACAGATTTCTTCTAATATAATACACTACTGTGGCTGTCCATTTGTCTATCCAGGATTTTAAATCACCTGCAGCTCGCAAACTGACCTATTGACCTGAAATTTGGTACACATTTACTATGTGACATCTCTCGGTAGTGGCGAGCAGGGCAGTGCTTGCATAAGGGCGCCGTTCTCATTCCTACCACCTTCGCTGTCACTTCCCCTACCTCTTCATATCTTAAATTGTTCTGAAGACAGGTTGAACACTTAAGTTCCAGCTTAAGTGAAAAATTAAAGACAACGTACTAAGTAATCGCAACACAAACGCTGACTTAATCAGTTTTAACGTAAAAAGATGCAGACGATAGAAGAGAAGAAGTGGGCCGCTAGAGTGGAGAAAAGAAGAGCTGCTCAGGAAGCAGCAGGCGCATCAACCTCTGAGCAAACGAATGCTAAACATACAGAGAAAGAAAGAGTATGAAAACTAAGAATGCTCAAGTCAAGTGTATTCACTGCACGTTATTGTGCACTGCGCCGTTACTGGTACACAGTAATCAGCGATTTCCACTACTCCCTCATTTCTTTACAAATATTTTTTCAAGCAGCAAATTTACACTTACTGGCCACTTCATTAGATACACCCTGCTAGTAACAGGTTGGACCCCCTGAGCTTTGTGACATGGCGCATAATCCTGCTGGAAGTAGCCATTAGAAGATGGCAGTCATAAAGAGATGGACATGGTCAGCAACAATACTCAGGTTTGGCTGTGGCATTTAAACAATCCTCACTGGTACCAAGGTGCCCAAACTGGGCCAAAAAATATCCTCCACATCATTACCCCACCACCACAAGCATAACTTGTTGATACAAGGCAAGTTGAATCCATGCTTTTGTGTTGTTGACCCCTGCCATCTGAATGTTGCAGCCAGTGAGCATATTAACACTGAGATACAAATTGTAACAATGAGTGGTTACTCTCATATTATACTAATATAGTAAAGGTGTACTAGAACATGAACGCTATACCACTTATCAGACGAGTATACGAAAACTTGCCTTGCCAAAAAAAAAAAAAAATCCTAGAGTGTAAAAATTCAAGGCTTTGGTCTTTGCTATTTAATGCACACGTCAATTTGTCATAATTATCTAAATAATTACCTAGATATATCAATTGATCCATGAAGCATGTGCTTGAAGTTCTCATATTAGTAATTACTTACCCCAATTTCATTTTTCACGATCATTTCAAGTTTTGTACATTGGTCTAATGCCACATTTTACACTTGGTGGGTTTATTCCTTGCTATGTGCGTTTGCCCTGCTTACCCACTTCACTTGCAGAAGTTCTTACTGAAACCTCCTGGCGATTAGACAGTTGTTCTCGCACAGAATGATTTGGCATATTGTCAAGCATAAATCCAGCAGTGCATTACTTTGAACCTAATGCTAAAATAGCATTCACTTAATAAATGGTCAACTTTCGTACAATTTTGATTTTATGGACATAAACCCACAGGTTTATTTCTCCCACACTGCTCATAGGTTCTAGATGAAGAGGACACCATTTCCAAATGTGATTCTGAAGAGGGTTTGTCACCTGGCAAACTGGAAATAAACTTTGAAGAACTGCAAAGGCAAAAAGAGGAAGAAGAACGAAGACGTACTGAAGAAAAACGCAGGCAAAAACTGGAAATGGAAAAACAAGAATTTGAGATACTCAGACAAGAGATGGGAGAGGTACATGTCATCTTTGACAAAATATTATTGGCTTTTACTGATGTAAATAATCTGAATTATGGCCACGTCACATTACGCAACTTTTCCAGCAATTTCCACTCAAAGATGCCACTTACATAGTCTTACAAAGTCAGGGGCAGGCTTAGCACATTTCTCGTGACTGCCAGTCATGCAGTCTGTCCAACTAGTCCACAACTCGTCTTAAGTTGTAGGGGTGGGTTCTGTGCATGACAGCGGACAATCAATCAAGAAGCACACACCCAGATGTACAATGCATAGAATATCTTGTGTTCCTTGTTCCTCGTTGCTGTGTTTTAAAAACAGACAACACAGATGCATCTGCCTTAATGTCTCATTTTGTGTATCACACCAAAATGGAAAAAAGAAAAATCAGAGATTGAAGCCAAATTCACTGAAAATGTAAACCTTTATTACAGCAATGGCTTCTTGGCGGGGGTGGGTGGGAATGCTTGGCAATTTGGTTCCCCTCAGTGAATTTCGTACATAGCAACTCTAACAACATATTTTAGAATATATAACAAACTGTGTTGTTTACAAAAATATCTGACTCAGATTATTCTAAAATACTCAATGCTGCAGAGCAAGAACCCAGTTTGAATAAATTAATTGTAATGACCGGCGCATTTTCCATGAGTGTACACGCATGCATAGTTGCGGGAAATTAGTGGAGCAGTTGTGGCAAGCCACGTTTTCAGTGATTACTCGATCAGCTTCCTGCGGTGCATGAGTGGGACATGGAGCAGGCATGGGGGGGGTTGGGTGTGGCGGCTAAGAGATTGAAAAGGAACAAAAGGAAAACACACTGGCCAGTGACAGAAAGGAGTAGAAGTATATATATATACACACACACACACACACACACACATATATATATATACATACACATATAAGTATATTATGGGGTGCCAAACAGGCAAATACATTGATTTTCTGAATATATACAGTCGGCATCAGAATATATAAAGTCAAAACTTGAATATATAAAGTCATTCCCGAATATATAAAGTCAAAACTTGAATATATAAAGTCACTGTCGGAATATATAAAGTCAGTGCTGGAATATATAAAGTCAAAACTTGAATATATAAAGTCATTCCCGAATATATAAAGTCAAAACTTAAATATATAAAGTCAGCGTCGGAATATATAAAGTCAGCGCTGAAATATATAAAGTCAAAACTTGAATATATAAAGTCAGCGTCAGAATTTATAAAGTCAGCGCTGGAATATATAAAGTCAAAACCTGAGTATATAAAGTCAGCGTTGGAATATTTAAAGTCAAAACTTGAATATATAAAGTCATTCTCGAATATATAAAGTCAAAACTTGAATATATAAAGTCAGCGTCGGTATATATAAAGTCAAAACTTGTTTCTGAATATATAAAGTCAAAACCTGAATATATAAAGTCAGCGTCGGAATTTATAACGTCATTAATGATTATATAAAGTCAACATCGGAGTACTGTATATAAACTCATTCCTGAATATGTAAAGTCAAAGTCAAAATATATTGATTGAAACGACTCAGGCACATTTTTAGTAAACTAAAAAAACTGAAATAAATTAAGAAAAACGTATTCAGAAAAATAAATTAAAAAAACACTGTTCGGTTAATGTTTTGAAGATGATGCATGTGCCCTGCCCAGGATTGGTTCCTGCCTTGCGCCCATTGTTGGCTGGGATTGGCTCCAGCAGACCCCCGTGATCCTGTGGTCAGATTCAACGGGTTGGGAAATGGATGGATATTCCAGCGCTGACTTTATATATTCCGACGCTGACTTTATATATTCAAGTTTTGACTTTATATATTCGGGAATGACTTTATATATTCAAGTTTTGACTTTATATATTCAGAAAATCAATGTATTTGCCTGTTTGGCACCACATAGTAAGTATATATACACATATATACACACACATGTATATATATATGTGTGTATATATATATATATATATATATATACACACACACACACATATATATATATGTGTATATATAAGTATAAGTATATATGTATATATATATATACTCAGCAAAAAAAGAAACGTCCTCTGACTTTCAACTGTTTTTACTTTCAGTAGACTTAATGTGTAAATATTTGTATGAACACTAAAAGAGTCAACACCATAAGACATAAACTAAAAATGCTTCACAATGTGTCCCTGAATGAAGGGAGGCTCAAAATCAAAAGTACCAGTCAGTATCTGGTGTGGCCACCAGCTGCTTGAAGTACTGCAGTGCATCTCCTCCTCATGGACTGGACCAGATTTGTCAGTTCTTGCTGTGAGATGTTACCCCACTCTTCCACCAAGGCACCTGCAAGTTCCTGGACATTTCTGGGGGGAATGGCCCTAGCCCTCACCCTGCGATCCAACAGGTCCCAGACGTGCTCAATGGGATTGAGATCTGGGCTCTTCGCTGGCCATGGCAGAACACTGACATTGCTGTCATGCAAAAACTCACACACTTTTTGCCACTCCTGTCTGGTCCAGCGAAGGTGGGTTTGTGCCCATAGGCAGCGTTGTTGCTGGTGATGTCTGGTAAGGACCTGCCTTACAACAGGCCTGCAAGCCCTCAGTCCAGCCTCTCTCAGCCTATTGCAGACAGTCTGAGCACTGATGGAGGGATTGTGTGTTCCTGGTGTGACTCGGGCAGTTGTTGTGGCCATCCTGTACCTGTCACGCAGGTGTGATATTCGGATGTACCGATCCTGTGCAGGTGTTGTTACACGTGGTCTTCCACTGCGAGGATGATCAGCTGTCCTTCCTGTCTCCCTGTAGCGCTGTCTTAGGCGTCTCACAGTGCGGACATGGCAATTTATTGCCCTAGCCACATCAGCAGTCCTCATGCCTCCCTGCAGCATGCCTAATGCGCGTTCACGCAGATGAGCAGGGACCCTGTTAATTGAACAGGCAGACAGGAGTGGCAAAAAGTGCGTGAGTTTCTGCATATATATGTGTATGTATATATGCACATATACATATATATATATATTTAATATATTATATATATATAAACTCAGCAAAAAAAAGAAACGTCCCTTTTTCAGGACTGTGTATATCAACAATAATGTTTTAAAAATCCAAATAACTTTACAGATCTTCATTGTAAATTGTTTAAACAATGTTTTCCATGCATGTTCAATTAACCATAATCAATTAATCAACATGCACATGTGTGTGTATATATATATATATATATATATATACACATACATACATATATATATACATATATACATACATATATATATATACACATATATACA
>JANRMT010062857.1:1092288-1172204 GCA_026402145.1 Polypterus bichir lapradei
CAGACCCCCCCTGCCGCCCCCCCCCCCCCAAAGTATTGTGCTTATAAATAAAAATGTGTAAAAAATAATCCTCATGTTTCCAAATGTTTTGCTTAATTTACACTGCTGTATGGAACATAACATGTTGAATGAGGCAAAAAAAAACCAAAAAAAAAAACAACATAGTATCCTCCTGTCACTACAACCAAGCTGTGTAAAATCAATTAGCTTTTGCTTGAGTAGCTGTGAAGATGCAGCAAACAAAAGTGCAGGTACAGCAAAAACACAACTAAATGCAATTAACTTTTTGCTTTCAAGTCTAGCCCCTGCATTCCACGAGTACAACATTTTCATTGGACTTACCACATATTTAAAGAAAACATCAATTTTGGCCTTCATCGCTCAACATAATACTGTGGTTTATTTTTAACAGGAAGAAGTGAACGAATCAAATGAAGTTGTGAGTAGTGAATATGAGGAACTAATAAAGCTAAAAAGAACTGGCACAATACAAGCAAAACATTTGAAGTCTAAGTTTGAGAAGATTAAGCAACTTACAGAAGAGGAAATACAAAAGAAGATTGAGGAGGAAAGAGCCAGAAGAAAGGCAATTGATCTTGAAATAAAGGAGAGAGAGGCAGAAAAGTTCCAAGAGGTACCTCTTAACCATCAAGCATTACACTCTTGTAGTGAGGACCAGATAAGCACATTGTGCTAATTAAACATAACAGCTTAATTGCTTTTTTTTCTGCTTACAAAGGTCAGACTAACTCTGTGCATCCTTACTCATTCTAAATGTTCTTCCATGCCTGTTTATTTGATCTTGCAGGATGAGGAAGAACAAACAAAAATACACAGAGCCGAGGATGCACCATTCAAACACAAAGTGGATATGAAAGCTCGGTTTGAGCAGATGGCCAGAGCAAGAGAGGAAGAAGAAAGGAGGAGAATTGAAGAACAGAAAATTTTAAGAATGCAGTTTGAACAACAAGAAATTGACACAGCCTTACAAAAAGCAAGTTTTTTCCCAAAAAAATCTTTATTGAAATTGGTATTTACAATTTAAATTGAGAATACAAAAAATATTCAAAAACAAGTGAACAGTATGCTCAACATTAACCCAATGTTTCAATATAATCAAGCACTTGATATATATTTCACCCAGACTTAGAATTGAATATTACCCAGTGCTAGTCATTCATAAAGGTCAACTCAACATAACTTCAACACCATTTTTAAGGTTTAGGATTAGATGTCAGTATTTATGAAGTATAATTTCTGAAACATACTAAACCTTACATTCCTTATGTTAGCAACTAAAATCTGATTTTAAGATTTCAAGTAAAATTTTTGAAAAATGAGGCCCTGTCAAACTTTACTTGTCAAAACTTGTCAGCATTCCTATTTCATTGTATTCATGTTTTTCAGAAGAGAGAAGAGGAAGAGGAGGAAGAAGGAAGCACCATTAATGGCTCAGTGTATGAAGAGGATGAAGATCATGCCAGATCAGGGGCCCCATGGTTTAAGAAACCTCTTAAAAATCTCTCTGTGGTTGATGCTGAACCTGTTCGATTCACTGTAAAAATCACTGGAGAACCAAAACCAGAGGTTACTTGGTGGTTTGAGGGGGAAATGCTTCAGGACTGTGAGGACTATCAGTATATTGAAAGAGGAGAAACATATTGCCTTTACCTTCCGGAGACCTTTCCTGAAGACGAAGGAGAATATATGTGTAAAGCAGTCAATAGCCGTGGGACAGCTGCTAGTACATGTATTTTAACTATTGAAAGTAAGGACTAATTTATTATCATTGTTGTATTCACTGTGTAAAATAAGCAAGTCTTGCTAAAAGCTTCTTTCTTTTCTCTCTCTCTCCTTTTCCCCTAGCTGAGGACTACTGAAATCCTGCTTTACTGGATCTTTTTTCTTTACTTCCCTTTCACTCCATCTTTTCTATGGTGGGGCCAAAGCCAAATGTGTATTAAAAAACAAAAACCATTCCTGTAAGGATTAAAAACAAAAAAATGCATCAAATACTGCTTACCATTTTGGTATCCATTCTATAAACTTCAAATGTCTTTTTCCTTGATACCATTGCACTTACTGATAGATACCTTTACGCTGAGTGACTGTATACCATAATACAATGAGTGCAACAGGACTTTTGATACACACAATGTAAGGAAGTGGTACAGTACTCAAATAGTAAATGTTGGCAAGTAAAACTTTTCTTGTGGCTAACTTGAAGCCCACCTTAATTTCTTAAAAAAAAATCTACAAGCAGCATAGTTTATGCTTCAATTAATAATTCAGTTGAAGTTAAACCATCATTAGAAAATGACGGTCTACTAGGATACAATGTTTACATGTTAGAAATACAATGCTGTACTACTATCTGCATCACCGGTAAGCTATCATTGCCCACTATTCACTGCAGACACAGAAAATGGTTCCAACAGACAAGTCAGGGTGCTTCAGTGTACACTTCAGATTATCTTTTTATGATATCTAAAGGTATGGCCCCCAAGTGTGGTAAAGCAAACTTCACAATGCATGCATGGATTAGAATGGTATAGCTGTATATGTGAAAAAATGTACATTCTACAAGAGTACAGTAATGAAAATGGTACTGATGGCCAGTGTAAAAAATTACCTAAGTAAAACAAATTAGCTAATAGGTTTGCACAATATCTAAATTTTCACTTTTAAATTTGATATGGTCCTACTATTTTTAGATCACTAACACAATCAGAAGCAGTTAATACCTACTTAACATTTTAAAATGCTTTATATACATCCCAATATGTACATACAGTGTACTTGAATCCTATTGTGTGTGAAAATTGTAACGAAGAAAGTTCTTAATGTAATTTTTATTTCTCCTTTTACTGCGTTAATGCGGAAGGCAGAAACTTCATTTAATAGTTTGTTCTGAATAGAGTAAAAAGCAATTTGTTATTTTGTGCTTTATTCAGTTATTTTTTAAGTGAAATCTTTCAGAAACTGTCAAATATTTTTATCATGAAATTGAATATTCTTTTGACTGTAAAATTGTCCAAATCACTTGAAACATTTGAATATTTAATAAATGTAGTGTCTTATTTTTTGACTTACTGAACAAAAATATAAATAGCACATATGCTATTTAAGTGCAAAACATATGGTAAAGGCATGGTAGATATATTGGTTGGGCGTATACTGGGTACGGGGGCATTCATATTTATGATAGTTACATCTATTAAGCCTATTTCTCTACCACAGATTCAGGACTACAACCTACATACCAATAAGCTGGGCACACTGTCCTTCAGGAGTGAAAGGGCATAGCACTTCTTTGGCATCATAACCAACTTCTCAAAATCACAATATGCTAAGACAATAAGCACTTAAACCAACCATGAAATCTGCTTATGATTCAAAGCAGTCTACTTGCATAAAATGCTATGTAACACATGACAGTAAAAATTTTCAATTTACATAAATTTAAATGGCCATTAATAATTAAGCTTCATCTGGCCATCACTTTTTCCAACATAGCTTCCTAAAGATTTACAAAAGGCCTATAAAATGTCCAATATTTCAAACCCTTCTGTTTTCTGAATATATAGTTTTTCATTGACTAAAAGTGTTTCTTCTAAAATGTTAGTTTTCAATACTAAGCTTCCTGTTCACTGCTTCATCTTTTACTGCCTATTCTGGTACACTTTGCACTAACTCTCTCTCTCCAAAAACTCAAGTACTACACACATACTAAGTTTAGTAAATTGTCGCATCTAAAGACAATTGTAATACATGTTTGATCAAAACAATTATCACAATCACCGTTTAATATTCCAACAAAAGGCAAAGCAAAAGAGTTTCAAACTGAAATAGGAAAGTCATCACAATTTGTATTCTAACAGAAAGCACCTCATCTCAGAAGCATTTAATTATATTTTTGCAAATAGTAAAAAGTACAGAAATAATCAGTTGTAAGATAGATATCTAATGCAGAAGTCTGAACCCCCTGCCAAGATACTTCCATTACATAAAGATAAATCGGAGCTAGTGCTCAAATACAAAGCAACACTAAGCTAATGCATCAGAGAGCATTAACATGTTCAATGTGGCTCACTGGTAAAATTCTCAATTTAAAACTTTAAAAATTCCAATCAGTTTTCTAATGGTTTTCATAATTAGGCAATGTTTCATTAACTCAAAGGCACCTGAATAAGGTCTCAGTTGCATATTTGTATCTTGTTCTGTAAAAAGGGCTAAATCACATTTAAATTTCCAGGAATGAAAATGAAATTGTTATAAAAAGAATATAAAAAGAAATTATTGCATCATTTATCTAGACACCAAATGGATGCACACTGTTAGCACTAATTCAATTAGACATAACTTATCAGCAGATATTTTTAACAATGGCTAAATTATATAGTATCTAAAACAATTAGATGGGTACTTAATTCCTACACATCTAATTTGTCTGAAAATGTTTTAAAGGTAAGGAATAGCTTCAGTGTCAAGTTGTTGGAGAAGAGCATAATTTAATAAAGACACAGAAGCTGGTCAGAAATAAAGAGGCAGTTTTAAAGTACACAAGGGTTCAGAAAAAACCTTCATAATTTACGAACATTTCAATAACGTCTTTTAATCTAAGAATGCCTTTGGTGAAAAGAATCAGCCAATTCTGTATTTCTGCAGAAATAGTGTGAATAAGAAATACTGGAATAAGACCAGAAATGCCCCTTCTGCAAGTGCAATATCAGTGCTGCTAAAATATTGCATTACAAAGACCAAAAAGTACTCTGCACTCTAGGTGTGACTTCAATTATACCATGCAGGTTAAGCATAATTCATCTCAAATTTCTTGAAATGTACTTCAGAATGTACACTGTAAAATCTACCAACAAAGATTTTAAATAACCACTGAATGGTGCCCAGTAATGCATTGATAACATACAGTAGTATCAGTTCTTTTCAGCAAGTTGAACTTTCAAACTCAAACCACAATCTCTTAATATTCCTTCTTACATGTGAAACTATAATGATTTATAGAAAACTTTGCCAAATATCTGACCCAAACTGAACTTAATAAACTATTTGAAAGTAACACTGATCCTGTGTATTCATCTAATTTAGTATTCTCTCATTTTAATATTTGTTAGATTTTTATGTCCCAGCAATAATTTATGTGAGACATCACTTCAAACACCATATTCAGATAAGGATCAAACAATTGAAAACACAATTCAGTCTGGGATCTGCAAGAATGAAAAGGAACTGGGTGAAATGAAATTGCTTTTAAAGAAAAAAATTCTTAGAAAAACATCAACAAAATGTACACTTGTTTATCAATCTGAACCCTCAGCAAAATCATCAACAAGGGAAGAAAAACCTACGTAAACTAATCATGAGGCCAAAAGGAACAAACACCTGAAGATATTGCTACATTTTTAGAAAAACAAAGCATACAGCGTAGAGTTTTAATGAAACCTAGTGATAAACATTAATAGTTACAGCAATTAAAAAATGGGAATGCAAAGTATTTCAAACACATCCCCCACAACAGTACTGATCTTACATTTCAGAATATCTTAACACTATTATGCCTTAGCTATGCCACGGATGTCAATATGACCACCTACATTGATGGTTCTTTTAGCCTGTCAACTTAAATAAGATCCTTGGAAGCAAAGGATTGAATTGAATTTTATACCTAACTAAAACGATATCCAACATTACACAATGCAAATCAGAGATACAGGCCATTCATTTATCAGTAAAATGGACATTATATTGTTAATGAACATCCAAACAGTGGTAGAATTCTTCTGAAGCTGCATATTTCAAATGTGAATTTCTACTAAGCCAGAATTTCATATTTTTTATGCAATTAAAACCCATAAATACATTGATTTAGAACATGATTATTACTATTAACCTTTGTCTACACTATTTAAAACTACATTGCGTAAGCCACATACAAAACAAAATCAATATGGTACATGTTAACAGGAAGTACTGCAGTTATATATAAAAACTAAAAATTCAGGTTATCCTAAACACAATCTTGTATTTGTTAATGTGTAGGAAAGAATGGTCTTTAAACAGTTACATAATGAACTAAGGAATATCCAAGCATCACAAACAATTGAATAGTATCAATTAAACTGATTTAAATATTAGATGTTCAAAATGTTACTTTCACAAAATAGGATAAAAACAGCTCACATAAAAAAAAGATTAATATGGCTTTCCTAGGCAGTAAGTAAGTTTTGGCTTGAAATTTCAGATTTTTGTTTTATTTGCACCTGAGCAGAATACTGGTATTTTCAAAAATACATACATGACCAAAAGATTAATATTTTATTTAAAATTTATATGAAACAGTCTCACATATATACATACACACACACATTTCTGGAAGGGCCTGTTCTTTTAGTTGTTGCTAAGTCAGGGGTTCTCAACATTGGTCCTGGGGACCCCCTGGGGCTGCAGGTTTTTGTTCCAACACCTTATAGCATTGATCTCATTTAATTAGCCGTTTTTTTCTTTTATTCGACATTGAGACAAGCATAGCAGCATGATTTTTACATTTATAAATATTTCTGCTTTTGCTCTAGATTTAAATGCTTAACTCTGTTGTTGATTTCATTATACTTTGCTATTTCTCTGTGCAGTGTTTCCCCCTTCATTGTATCTTAATAATGACAACTTAAAACGAGCAGAGCAGACACCCAGGCAAACACTGAATAATCAAAGGCTGTAGCTACTTTAGAGTCAGACCCACTAATTAGTAAATGATGGATTAAACAATTAGAACACCTAGAAAAGTAGAATGAAAATCAAGATGAAAATACTGTTAAAAAGAAAAAAAAAATATTATTCCTATATAACTCCTTGGTACATTTTATTTTTTTTATAGCAAACTTAGTTTTCTAATTAATATATTGTTCCTTAAACACAGAACTTGGGAAATATCAGTTCACTTAATTAGCCCAGGAGTTCAATTAAAAACAGAAGCTGGTTGGAACAAAAACCTGCAGCGACAGGGGGTCCCCAGGACCGACGTTGAGAACCCCTGTGCTAAGTAATCATTAGTGAACCAGATAGATCATTTAGCATTACTAGAGTACTTCCCGTTTTAAAATTAAGACAATTGTGTGTAGCAGGTAAGTCGGATTATCATTATAAATATGACGTTATTACTTTCTGTACACAAAAACCACAATCTGTTCCTTTTGGTGAAGAAATCAAACAAGATTTCCTAACCCTGTCTGCACACCCAAATTGTTTCTCAAACATACAAAGCCTATGTAATTTACTTGAAACAAAAGTTTAACTATGTAAAAGTTTTACATATTCTAAAATGTAAATTAGGTTAAAAGTGAAACTTGCTTTTTGCAACAAATAGCAAACAGAAATAAATTTTGATCTAAATATTTCATTAATTTAACAGGCAACAACAATCCAATCTAAATGCAACTTGCAAAAACATAGTACGTACTAAGAGGGAAAAAATGTACAAAAGTAATCACCACCTTTAAATTTGCATGATTCATACTGTTATCAATTTTGTCAGATATTTCAGAAAATTTTCTCTGGGAGTTTTCTTCATCCATTAACCACTGCACAATTTTGAAAGTCTTGAATCATGAGAGAAAAATTAACTCAAGAATTATAAAACAATCTGTCAATTGTCTCATATTCAAAATGTAACCTTAAAAAAAATCAGTAGTACTTCCTATCAAAATACAATTCCTGGAATTCTTAAAACAAAAAAAAAAAAAGGTACAGTGTTCTATTACTCAATCTATGAAAATATACAACTAAGCATTATATTAAGCATGCATTTAAGTGTAACGACATTCTGGCTAAGGCAGCAAAATAAATTGTGAATCAGTTTTAAAATGTGTTTTAAGCATCGACTACACTTCCAACAAAACAAACGTTATTACATACATCTAAATATAATCAGTTAAATACTACCCAACTACCATGGGTTCCATGTTAGTATCAATAATTCTATTACATTATATGCTTTAACATGGAGTTTTTTCAAGGAGTGCAAAAAGATCAATGACAGTTCAATATCTGTCACACAAATCTAATCTCCATTATAAAATATTCTGTATTTCAATGGCAGTTCACTAAAAAACACACACATTTTAGCTAGTACAAGTTTATTCAGAGTGCTTAAAAACACATGTTGAACAATGAAATGAGGACATTTAAATATTAAACAATGGACTGTTCTATACAGTTAAAAAATTACAACTCATTATTCAACTATGTTACCTCTAAGGTATGCCTCCCATTTTGGACATCCCCCAGACTAGCTATGGTTTAAGTCTTCTTTATAGACACCCAGGCAGCTTCTGTTGAGAACACTTTCCTCAAAAAGATATTGCAACTTGCACAAGTATATTATAAATGTGCATCATACTCAGCATGTGCTTACATGATTCGGTTTGCAAGTTTAAAACAGAATATACATTATACATTTTAAAATGTAAGGCCACACATTTTAAAACTAAAGAACTTAAACTATTACATATAAAACTAAAAAGTGGTTTACAGTGCCTAACGGGTTTTCTTAATCAGTTAAAAGAATGGCATCATCACTTTTAACTAACAAACAAAAAAAAAAAAAACTATGCAGTTTCAAAAACAAGGTTCACGCCTCAGTGTAATCAGAGATAGCACTGTGACATTTGAATATTAAAATGGTTTAAAAACAAAAAACACAACCTACAACAGATAGCATAGCAAAACAAACTAATCTTATGTACTGCATAACAGCATCAAATTGCAAAGCTGATCCAAAGTGTAAGGGATGGGGTAGGGGAGAGAAAAAAAAAAAAGAATTGATATTATCTAATTGCAAATAACATTTATGCTATTATGCATGAGTATGTCCCTCTCCTGACAAAAACAGTTTGAGTCATAACAATTACAATTCCTCAAATTTACCTTATAACCGGAGCCCTTGAACGGTTTATGTTCACCAGATCACCAATGGCATACACTCAAAGGATTCCTCCTTAGGGACAAACTATCTCAGCGCCTGATTCTATGAACTATGCTCGCAGCATCTTCAACACTGTGTGTGAAAATGAAGGTAGCATTTTTAAATTGAATATCACACTAATCATCATCAGGGGGCAACAAACGTTTCATACAGCATTTATAAACAAGATGTACAGTGAAACTAGTGTTAACTTTTTAATGCTAACATGGATCATGCAGAAATATCCTTAAAAACCTCTTAAAGCATTGAGTCTTCAAACAATGTCTTTTTTCTATATTCAATCATACAAATCATTTAGCTGAAGGCTAACATTTATGTTTAAAAAAAATGGGGAAAAAAAAACACGGACTACCCAGGACTAACATGAATACATTTACTTAATAGATTGATCAAATGAGGAATTCCTTTAGTCCCCATAATTTAAAAATACACATAGGTATCACAATCATTTTCTCAATATACGGCAGACTGACGGTTCATTCAATATATGTAATGAAATAAAATAAAAACAAAGAAACAACCTGACATAATGAGATATATATATATATATAAAAAAGACACACACACATTAAAAAGTACCTTGCTCTAATAGTCAATTCTACTACACTGCTTAAAACATGTCCATAATGTTAGTGTGAAATTAACCTCTAACAGCATCTGATTACTAATAACTAGAAAATATCAAAAAAATTATAAATTCATAACACTAAGTCCTTAGGTAATGCTTACCTGTTGCAAACTGCAGCAGAACCTAAGGTGCAAGGGCTGGGTGACACTGCAAAGATTAATGACCTGCTCCAATCATTCACTTATGAATCAGATTAACATGTTTCAGTGTTACCCAAGCTGATAACATCAGTGTACAGTAAGATCAATATTAATAAAGTTTAGATCCCAGTAATAAAGGGAAACATGTTTAAAGTGTAGCTAGTATGTACTGACAAAAAATGACAATGTTCTTTTGAGATTAAAACGCATTTTAGTCTTAGACGATTGATACAAAAGAAATATATGCTAAACCGAGGAATTATTTGCAATCTTCCATATTATAACAATTCCCAATATCACAAGCTGACACCTAGGCTATAATACTAAAACAAAAAAAAAAACAAAAACAGTATTTTTGAATGATGCACAAACTGTTTGCATTAACTTTGTATTACTGAAATTGGTGCAACTATGAGGCAACACGGGTTTCAAAATGCATATACACACTCAGGATGATAAGCAATCCTGTGAACACAGTACTGTAAAATAACTGCTATATACAAGAGCCTTACCCTAGCACTACAAAAGATTACTGTATGATAGTAAGGCATAAGTTAGGAGATTAATGATTTAATAGTTTTACAAATTCATGTTTTTTTAATTAATTGCATGATACTTACCCAACAGAAAATTTAATGCTCAATTCTGAACAAGGCATTTAGGACTTGGAATATAAACATTCTATTTTTAATCTCTCAAAGAAATACATTGAAAGACAAAAGGTAATTCAGCAGTGTTGTATTGATATCAGTACTTACAGTGCACAGCTCCTTGAAGAAACAGAAATCAAGGATGATGCACATCACTGGGCTCCTCAGCCCTAAACATCTAGGCCTACACTGGATGCATTTTGACAGACAATGGCAAGGCAAATAGCAATTGCATTCAGATTTTCTTTTAATGGGTAAAAGGAAAATAAGATCAAAATAAAAGAGCAGCCAACAAATATATATACAAAGCAAACAATGGCTCAAATAGACAACAGAAAAAAAAAAAATCAGTATTTAAATGAATACTGTATTAATAATCAAAATGCATTTACCTGTGCTGTAAAAAAGCAACAGTTCAACTAAAAAACCATTTTTAATGTCACATTTAGGGAACATTTAGCAACATTTCTTGCTTTAATGCTTACCGCTTCCTAAACTTTCCTGTGAGGAAAAAAGTTGCACCCTTATTAACAATTCAATCTATCTCAAGTCAGCATTAAGGTAAACTGTCAGTAGATTAAACATGTTACGATACTAGACTCAACTAAATGTGTAACATTTTTGTGCCAAAACGGTACTTTGAAATGCCTATTTAAAGGGGAAAAACCCACAGAAAACAACCAGTAAGCCAAAGATTTTAAAAATATACATAATCCTAAAGAAACAAAAATATATAAAAAACGCATGTGTAATTTTATTTGTAGAAAAAGCCACATATGAAGACAAAGCTGGTAGAATTAGTGCTGCACACCTTCAAACCTACTAAGCAATCTGGGTCAATATTTCTAATGGACAATAGATACCTTGACTTATTAAAAATCCTTATATTGCCACCCACCCACTTAAACATATTTGCTATGTATCCATAAAGTAACTTGCAAGAGGATTATTACTTTGACCGAACTTACCAACACAGGAGGTTTCATTTAGTTTATTGCAAAACACAAAACAGGCATTTTAAAACTGAGATGATATACATGAACATTTCTACAGTTTATAAACATAAGAATATACCACAAAGAGTTGAAATACATGAACTGGAATGTCCAATCTATGAACCACATACTAAAAACAAACCGTTCAATTTATACAAGAAATCGCCTCTGTCACGGTTACTCTTACTAACAGTTTTAAACACTGTTTTTAAACCAAACAAATTAAGATCTTCATCAAGGCGGCTGCATCCATATATTTAACAAAGGTTTTTTCGACAACGAAGCAAATACTTTATGTCCACTTCACATTACTGGCCCTGTGCAGAAGAAATACATATAAAGTTAACAAAAAGAAGTCATTCAAGACTTGTGAAAAGCCTGCACAGGAAGAAAATGGTAGTTAGTGCGATGCCAGCTCCTCATGCTTTGCCCAACCTGAAGGGGGGAAATCTTAAGCAAATGTCTAAGCATGCATTTGAATATTTACTTTACCACCCAACACACACACAAAAAAAGTCTAAAAATATTAATAAGTTACATCATCAAATCCAAATTAACACTTTAAACTGCATATACCTGTTGTGGTTGTGGAGCAGGAGGATGTGGAGGCATCCCCTGGGGGCTTGCCTGTCCATAGTATGCAGCCTGTTGTCTGTAGTATTCCGCCCATGCAGCACTATAGTCTGGTTGCCCACCCGTTTGAGATGCAGCGGCAGGTGCTGGCTGACCTAAAACACACGGGGGGTGGGGGAAGGGATTATGGGGGGGATAATCAGTGAAGGTTTGCTTGGAATATTTAAAAATACTATTTTTATTTAGTGAGTAATGTGAAGTAGACACTTCTGGCCTAGATTCTAATAATTTTAAACAGTATAAGGCTTTTTAAAGAAACTCCTCTCTGACATGGTATAGAATAAAGTAATACTTCACAATCTTTTATAAGGACCAGAGAGCCAAGACACAAAATTTAAGTGACCATTATAGTTTAGCTTTTTGAACAGAAAGAACAGGTCAAGTTAAAGTATTTTTGAAACCAATGTTGGTTTAAAAAAAAAATAAAAAATTAAGAAATTTAGCTCCAGTCTAATGTAATTAGTTTGAAAAACAGAATTCCTTCTGTAACATCATCAACCCGGCTGATTTAATAAAGAACTTTCTACAAGGGAACCGGAACCTTACCACATAAAAACACCGGAGAAAACTGTCTTCTGGTGCGTTGGCAGTTACTGAAATTGTCTGCTTGTTTAGTGTGAAGGATCTACCCTTGAGAAGCAAGAAAAACCTGTAGTTTCTCTAGCATGACAAAATACCTTTTCAGCTAAAGCACTGAAAAGCAGAATGCCATGTTTTAGACTTTACACCAACTTCCACTACCAAATACAAATTCTTTAAGAAATTAAAAGGGCTGGCTTCACTGTAGAGGTTTAACAGCATGATACTCTGAATGATAAAAGTATCCTGCAAACCAGTATCTGATTGCTAAAATGTTTTCTTCATTTGGCAAGTGGTACCAATCAATAATTTTCCCTAATATTCCGTAGTCTAAGTTGCTCATGGAGGAAAGCCCCTTTTAAAATTTTCAGAAAGAGCGATAAAAACCTTATCCTTTACTCGGTCCAATGAGCACAAGGTATACCCTTACTTTACAGCAAGTACACAGACAAACTGTGTATGAGCATAAACACAGATCTTAAAGGTCTAATTGAGGAGCCCAATTTAAAAAAAAAAAAAAAAAAAAGCGGCTTCCTGCAAAGAGGGAGACATTACTCTAATATTTAATATTTATCCTATGAGTGGTACCACATCTCTATGTTGCAAATTACCTTGACAAAAAGACAGAGGAAAGACAGATAAACCACATAATCCAGTAATGTTCTTTTGAGTCAACAATGTTATAAACAGTAGGTCAATGCTATTTTCAAACATTACAAGTTCCTTTCACAGTAGAAAGTGCTTTACCCATGCTAAAACCAGATCAAAAATAGGATTAGAGTCTAAGAGCTTCACATGGACACAAACCAAGAATAAAATTCAACACACATCTTTTAACATCCTACACTGACCTATTGATTTAAGAACACAGAGCAGGGGACAAATAATCAATAATCAAATAAGCTATCAGAAAATCTCTTTAAAAACAGTAATTACAAAACAAAAACTCGCACAGCAGGAGAGGCTAGGAAGAAAGCAATTACTTTAAATCTGCCTACAGTATATAATAAAAGTAAATGTATGAAGTGTTGGACTCCTCTGCTCCAGTGTGTTTATTAAATCAATAGATCTCACCCATAAACAAGCTGCCACACTGAACTCAAAAAAGTATACACTGTACAGAGATTACCCTAACTCCTTAATACCATGTACAGTCAGCAAACTCTAAGACAGGTTATTGGGGTTGCAAACCAAAGGTTTACATCACCTGCGACACTTCACTGTTTACAAAATAATTGCTCACTGGAGCTTTTAGTACTTGTATAAAAAACAATTGTGGACATGTACTGCCAATAACCAATAAATTACACTCTAATACTACTATAATACACAGAGAAATGTTTAAAAATCTGAGTAGCACATACTGTACATATATTACCATATGTAAATATCACTAGAATAACATGCCATTTCAAAACATTTCTACTCTTACATAGTGCTGTAACAAATTTAACAAATATTAAAACAGGAAATTAGACTAATCTATAACTGTTTCCCTAGTGTCAACTGGCATGGCTACAGCATTCTCAGTGCATTACCTAACATTACAGCAGACTGGCCATAGTGAAAATCTTCACAGCAGTGTTTTCTTAATGTTAGCTAACAAAAAAAAATTAAAGACAAATATCAACAGGACTATGGAAGAGAATAAATGGTACACTTCAGACGCTTGTGAATTTTTCAGTCAAGCATAATTTTTAGACACTTCAAGAGTTATGTGTATGTTTAAAAAACTTGCATGTGCTTTAGTATTTTTACAGCTCAGTGAATGGACGGTGCTGTGAACAAGCATTTGCCTCCTTCCCAATATTCTGTTTTTGCATATTTTACACAATGAATAGCCTAGCTCCTTTAGTGTTTAAATTTTTTTTTTTTTTTAATTAAAAGAACCTGAATGAATGAGTATATTGCCGAGGCTTTGAAATCACTGCTTTCTTTAGTCAGTGAACAAAGTAATTCAACATCCCTATCACCCACATGAAGGACTATCCCCATACTTCGCATATGTAGTTACAACACATTCAGCAGAACCAATTACAACTAACATCCTCTTATAATTGGGTATCAGTCTTTCACATCACTGCTGAGAATTGTTACCCCACTCTTTTTTTTACAGAACTGCCTTAATTCAGATGTCCTGGAATGTGTAAAGAATGTGAACTGCTTATTTCAGCTTCTGTTACAGAATTTCTACAGAATTTGTCAGGACTTTTGACTAGACCACTTCAAAATTAATTTAGTTTCCTCCAATATGTTTTGGGTCAGTATGCCGATACATAACCCAGTTAACTCTTCAGCTTTAGGTAATGGGACAGATAATCAGAAATTTCACTTATGAATACACTAGTAAAGTGAAGTCAACGGCAAATCTTGGGTCCTGAGGCAAAAAAATATTTCCACACCCTCAAATTACAATCTCCATGTTTTACTGTAGGTTCTAATTTTTGAATGCTTTATTAGCTTTACTCCAGAAATAGTGGGACCTAGTTTTGAGTTGTCTACAGAACATTCCGAAAGGTGCAAGGAACCATTCAGGTGTTTCTTTGCAAATCCAAGACAAACACTTATGTTACTCTTGAATATTGGAGGTTTCTGTCTTGCCACTCACCCATGAATGTCAGTTATGGAGTCTCTTATCTTGGAAGTCATGAAAATTGACCTTAGCTAAGCCAGGAGAAACCTGCAGGAAATGGATAATGCTGTGCCCTAAGGAAATTCTGGCAGGCCAGCCTTTCCTTAGAAGATACACCATTGTCCTAAACCTTCTACATTGGGAGATGATTTTTGATGTGGTGAACTCTGAGATTTAATAATAGTAATCAATAAAGGATTATAAACCTAATTTTTAGCAACTGATATTCTTACAGAACAAACTACTTTACTCTAATGATTAAGGGTCCATATATATATGGACATGTTTAGATTCAGCAGGGCTGGCTGCAATCAAGTCTGAAAGTGTTCATTTTGCCAGCTCTAGTTATCAATTGTTGAGTAAGAAACTATGCAGGAAATAATCTTTACACATAAGGAATAAAGATATTGGGTAACTTACTTAAATACATTTTAGTAGCAAATTAAGAAATGTTGTTACACATTTCAAGATCTGAAGCCATTCACTGTGACAAATATAAAATATAAGATATCAGATGGGGGCAACACCTTCTTTGCAGCCCTGCAGCTAATGTGTGCTGAGCACTTTTTGAAGTGTGAAATTAACTCAAATTATACACAAAATTACTTAAGTTCAAATTTAAACAAAGTGTAAACTAATCTGAAATGTAATGAATGCTGAATGAATTCTGAAAATTATAACCCCATTCCAAAAGGTATAAAATGTAAAAACAGAATTCAATGATTTGCAAATCTCACAAATGCATATTTTATTCACAACAGAACATAGAAATCATCAAATGGTTAAACTGGGAAAATGTCTAATCGTAAGAATAAAGTCATTTTGAATCTGATGGCAGCAACATCTCAAAAAAGTTAAGACAGCCACCATTGTGTAGTGTTCCCTCGTGTAACAACAGTTCACCAACATCTGGTAACTAAGACCAGTTGTTGGACTTTTGGGAGTGGAATGTTGCCCCATTCTTGTCTGATATAGGACTCTAGTTGCTCAAAAGTCCTGGGTCGTCTGTCGTATTTGTTCGTTTTTACAATTAGCCAAATTTTTTCAATTAGTGAAAGGTCTGGACTGCATGCAGGCCAGTTCAGCACCCAGACTCTTAAGAAATGCAGTATGCGGTTCAGCATTGCTTTGCTGAAATAGGCAAGGCCTTCCCTAAAAAAAAAGATGTAGTCTGGATTGGAGTGCATGTTGATCTGAACCTTTTAGCATCGATGGTGCCTTTCCAGATTTGCAAGATGCTAATTCCATAGGCACTAATGCACTCCCATACCAACAGAGATGCAGGCTTTTGAACCGAGAGCTGGAGGACGCAGCATCCAGGTTTACCAAAAAATAAAAAATTGAGATTCATCTGAACACAAGTTTTTCACTTTGCCGCAGTCCATTTAAAACAAGCTTTGGCTCAGAGAAGATGGTGGCATTTCTGGACCAGATTTACATATGGTTTCATCTTTGCGCAATAAAGCTTTAAACTACATCTGTGAATGGTGCAGCGAACTGTGTTCACAGGTAATGGAATTTCTGGTAGTGTTCCTGAACCCATGCAGTGACTTCAATGACAGAATAGTGCCTGCATTTAATGCAGTGCCACCTGAGGGCCCTAAGTTCACAGTAATCCAATATTCACCTTTGGCCTTAACTCTTGTGCACAGAGCTTTACCCAGATTCTCACAATCTTTTGATATTATTTACTGTAGATGGCAAGATATTCAAAGTCATCACAATTTTACGTTGAGGAGCATTTGGAAATTGTTCCACAATTTGCAAATGCAGTTTTTGGCAGACTGGCCATCTGCCCGTCTTTACTTCTAAGGGACTCTGCCTCTCTAAGACGGTCTTTATACCCAGTCATTGTACTGATCTGATGCCAATTAACCTAATTAGTTGCAAAGTGTTGCTCCAGGTGTCTTAGTACCACTTTTCCAGCCTTTTTCTTTTTTTAAAAAAAACCCAATACCAACTTTGAGACATGTTGCTGCCATCAAATTCAAAAGAAGCTAATATTTTTCATGACACAGTAAAATGTCTCACTTTTAGCATTTGATATGTTGTCTATGTTTATGGTGAATATGGGTCTGAGATTTACAAATCATTGCATTGTTATTTGCATGTTACACAGCGTCAAAGTTTTTTCCTTTCCGAACCGCTGGTTTGAAAAATACTGTAGTGTCTTTTGTAACATAACTTTGCTGGTTTCAAATGTACATTTAGCCATTAAACTTAAAAATACACTGACCTGAACTTATGGAACTGGGCCCATTTGGAAGTATTCTTGTGACATGCTCTTGGGCACACTACAAGGCTAGCAGTGTCTCTGCGTCAGCAACATACCCTCTCACTAAGTGTGTTTTCACTGGAGACCAACATTTTGTATAAACCAGACAACCCTGTAGTATTTAAAAAGTTGAGCAAATAACCCCAATGTGTTCAGAATTCTCATGCATATTTGTGGTCTTTCTGTAGCTGCCTATTCCTATTTAATATAGCATGATCTCTGTGGACACTCATCTCTGAAATTAGAGTATAGTCTGCACGGAACAACTAAGCATAACTTCATTGTTAAGTTAATTTGCTACTCTATGTGGCACCCTTATAAACAACTATGTAAGAGAGTGCATCCTTATGATGGAATGGATTTCACTTTGCTTTGTGCCTTGCGCCACCCGGAAACACTCCCATTCCCTATAACCCTGGGTTGTATTGTTCACGTTTGAAAACAGATGCAGAGAAAATGTATGTAATAAGGATGTAAGTTTAATGTCACTGTGCTCTGTACAAAAATTTTATAAATTCATTCACATGTACAGGCCAGGCCAAAGTTAGCACACAGAGGCTCTCAGCATTTAGAAGAGCTGGGCCAAGCATAGGACAAGACAAAGACAGCTTGAGGAATGTATAGTCAGCCTAAAGACAGGTGTATACTATTTTGTCCTCTGTTAACAGTCAGCACAAAATCTTCTTTCATTGATTGGAAATAGGTAAATAGTCCAAGTAAGGGCCTGCATGTGAAGAAGACAGTATAAAAAGACTTGGACAGCAGCCAAATACTTTGAAGCCAACGGACGAATGGATGATTTAGTCATCCGTCCTGAAAAGCCTTCCAGCGCAGCGACAAAAAATGGCAGACTGTATAGATCAAGATCCCACCTTGGTGTTGTCTTGCTATAGGCTTCCCGTCTGTAATGCTGCATAAATCATCAGTAAAGAAAGCCAAGTTATTTTCTCTTATGTGATTTTTACCACCGTATCACTATGGGAGGGATATCGCCTTTTAATATATCTATATAGTTTTTGGTTACTTGAAACGCCGCAATTACAAAAGAACTTATTCCAACTAGGGAGCTATCGCAGTATGCAGGTATATAACAAAAATGAAAGCAAAACATTTATTTAAAGATGCATTTAAACGGGGAAATAAATCTTGGGAGTTTCATGTACATGTTATTTTGCCACACAAAAAACTACACACACACATACACACAAACACACATCAGGGAAGTAATGAATTCATCCACACTTTTCTAATTATTTTTCTAATAAATTTGTATTTCTAATGTGGCTATTGACATGAAATTTTTCAACAGATGTTAGTAACAACCCAAGTAATCTACACATACAAAAATCAACAGTCCAT
Organism: Polypterus bichir lapradei; assembly: GCA_026402145.1. Lineage (NCBI taxonomy): Eukaryota > Metazoa > Chordata > Cladistia > Polypteriformes > Polypteridae > Polypterus > Polypterus bichir. The sequence goes on from JANRMT010062857.1 coordinate 1,111,178, forward strand.
AAGTTTTGCGTCATAAAGTGTGAATGACACAGGGAAAAACTATTGAACACATGAAGAAAAGGAGGTGCAAAAAGGCAAGTAAAGCCAAGAAACCAGCTGAAATCTGTCAGTATTTAGAAAGCAATCCTGCCCCCTACCAGTGCAAATGAATATCAGCTTGTTTAGTCCTGATGGCCTATAAAAAGGTTTCCCCCTTTACCAAGGTGTCACATAAGAAGCATCTCATGATGGGTAAAAGCAAAGACGACCATCACAACCTTACTGTTGTCTTAAAACATACTGATGGCATTTGGTTACAGATGGATTTCTAAACTTCTGAATGTTCCAGTAAGTACAGCTGGGGCCATAATCCAGAAGTAGAAGGAACATCATTTCACCATAAACTGGCCACAACCAGGTGCTCCTCGCAAGATTTTGGACAGAGGATTCAAAAGAATAATCAGAAGAGTTGTCCAAGAGCCACTCATGGAGAGTTCCAGAAAGACCTGGAATTATCAGGTACAGTTGTTTCAAAGAAAACAATAATACATTCAACCACCACGGTCTCTATGCAGCTCGCAATGCAAGACTTTACTGCTTAAGAAAAAGCATGTTGAAACGCGTTTAATGTTTGCTACAAAACATTTGGACAAGTCAATGAAATACTGGAAGAATATAGTCTAGTCAGATGAGACCAAAATTAAACTCTTTGGATGTCACTGCACACACCGGAGGAGAAATGGCATTGCACATCACCCCAAACACATGCTGTTTATCAGCATATGGTACTGGCAGACTTCATATAATTGAAGGAAGGATGAATGAAGAAATGTACCAGGATATTCTTGATAAGAATCTGCTGCCATCTACCAGGATACTGAAAATGAAATGAGGGTGGCCATTTTAACAAGACAATGATCCCAAACACACAGCCAAGGGAACTCTTAACTGGTTTTAGAAAAAGAAAAAGCTGCTAGAATGTCCCAGTCAATTACTCAACTTGAATCCAATTGAAAACCTATGGAAAGAAATGAAGATCAGAGTTCATAGAAGGGGCCCACGAAACCTTCAAGATTTGAAGACAGTTTCGGTGGAAAAATGGGCCCAAAAAAAAAAAAAAGGCATTTCCCCCAAGTATTAAATACATTTCAGTAAGTGTGTTCAATACTTTTTCCCTGTGCCACTCCACTTTATTACACATAATTTATGGACTCATTTGTTTTAATTTTTTGTATGTGTGGATTACTTGGGTTGTTAACATCTGGTGAAAATTTCATGTCAATAGCCCCATTAGAAATATATTTACTGAGATTTTTTTCCCTGCTATATAGATACATACACGCACACGTTTATACCAGTTTGTATACATGGCGACTCTGTATACATTAAAAAAAAAAAAAAAGAGATTGAAGTATCTGAATGATTTTACGAGTGTGGTGATAATCTGCCATAAGGAAATGTTATGCAGTAATATCCTATATAGATTTTTCTTCTCTCCTCTAGTAACTAACTGTTGTTAAATAGTCCATCTGAATTATTTATTTGGGGGTATAATGATAGAGGTATATCTTTACACATCCTGCTGGAAGCATCTGTTGAACCAAATACATCTATTAATTTTTGGTATCACGTTTCTTGGTTTTCAAGAAACTATCCACTAGACTACTTAAGATATTTATCACAGATTGTTTCCAATTCTTTCTTGGGCCAAGCTGTGTAAGAAATGTTGCATTTTTCTTAAACCAACTATTTATACGGACAGTAATATCCCTGGAAAGAATTCTGGAGATAACTAAAAGATGGGATATGCACACAGTACATGGATAGGCAGCATTACATAGTGGTTTCCACAAAACACACTAATGATAAAACAATGCTGACTGACTCTGTAAACATGCTGCCTCCCAGCAAAGTAACAAGATTCTCTGAATGGTATGCCTTGTTACGTCCATGTAGGTCACAGAAAATGGCAGCTTACTATAATATTCAACATTGTTAACCACAAACTGTAATAGAAATATTTTTCTTAGTCTCTGCAGCTGTATTACACAAAAAAATTAATAAAACTTTATTACTGCAAAATAAACACTAACAGCATTTTTTCTGGCTCAAATGATAAAGCAAGTGAATGCATTCTATGCCAGCACAAGTTGGCTGTTCTGCACTAGACTGGAAATGCTTCACAGATTGGGTGTTAAACTAGAAAAGCCTAAATCACCTCAAAAACAAAGATGCCAAATGAAACAAAACTGCACAAAACCTATATCAAGGTACATTATGAATTCAATATAAATTGCAACAGGAAACACTGCACTGCCTATTATACCACAATCCCAAAAATGTAAGCATTACCCTAATGGCTGCTGCTGTGATACACTGCATGCACAATTAGGCAAGCGAGTATTTTGACCATATCATTTGTGTATATTCCAACTCCAAGCTGTATAAACTTGAATGCTTATTGGATTTAAGCATATCAGGTGATGTGTATTTGTGTAATGAGGGAGGGTGTGGCCTAAGGAGATCAACACCCTATATCAAGGTGTGCAAAATGATTAGACAGTTTTCCTCAAGCAAAATGGGCCAAAAAAGTTATTTAACTGACTCTGAAAAGTCAAAAATTACAAAAAGTCTTTCAGAGGGATGCAGCACTCTTGAAATTGCTAAGATATTGGGACGTGATCACAGAACCATCAAACATTTTGTTGCAGGGTCGCAAGAAACGTGTTATGAAAAAAGACGCAAATTAGCTGCCAAAGATTTGAGAAGAATCAAATGTGAAGCTACCAGGAACCCATTATCCTCCAGTGCTGTCATATTCCAGAAATGCAGCCTACCTGGAGTGCCCAGAAGTACAAGGTGTTCAGTGCTCAGAAACATGGCCTAGGTAAGGAGGGCTGAAACCCGACCACCACTGAACAGGAAACATAAGTTGAAACCTCAAGACTGGGCCAAGAAATATCTGAAGACAGGTTTTTTTCTAAAGTTTTATGGACTGATGAGATGAGAGTGACTCTTGACAGACCAGATGGAAGGGCTCGTGGATCAGTAACGGGCAGGGCACAGAGCTCCACTTCGACAGCAAGGTGGAGGTGGGGTACAGGTATGGGCTGGTATTTTTAAAGATGAGCTAGATGGACCTTTTCACATTGAAGATGAACTCAAAAATCAACTCCCAAACCTACTGCCAGTTTTTAGAAGACAATTTCTTCAAACAGTGAAACAGGAAAAAGTCTACATCTTTCAGGACGACCATGATTTTTTTGCAGACCAATGCTCCATCGCTTTCACTGAAGTACTCCACTGCATGGCTAGCCAGTAAAGGCCTTAAAGATGAAAGAATAATGACATGGCCCCCCTTCCTCATCTGACCTAAATCCTTTACAGGTAAGGAAAACAATATACTTCTCTGAATAGTGTCTGGGAGGCTATAGTCACCGCTCCACAAAAAGTTGATCGTCAACAGATCAAGAAACTGACAGACTCCATGAATGGAAGTCTTATGACTGTTACTGAAAAGAAGGTTGGCTATATTGGTCGCTGTTTTTTTTTTTTTTTTTAATGTGAGAAATGTTTATTTATAAATTGAGTTATTATTCTCACTGTAATAGATGAAAAACAAGTGAGATGGCAAAATTTGCTAGGGCATGTCCATGTGATTACATCTGTTCATCTGTATTTCTTAAACTTGCACAGAAGGTGCCACTGAACAATACTGTAAAGCATAACACCTATAATATTGACGTTAATGAAATGCCATAACGTACCTAAGAAAATGTAGCTCTCACATGTGGCAAAAACCAAGAAACTATCCAAGTCTATTTTAAAGTTATTCAACTTATAAATACAGCAAATTCATCTATCATTTTGCTTTTGCCCTTGATCTGGAAGGTGTTTATTGTAATAAACATACTTTCGTTTAATGTGGCTTAACACCAGAAGATTTTACAATAAAAATCAGGCAATTTTAAAAAATGTTAAGGACTATTAAACCTATCAAGAACTATGTAAAAAAAAGTTATATACACGAAGGTCATCCTTTAAAAACCAACTGTATACAAGTACTTTAAAAATAAAATTTGAAGAGTACTGAGAAGTGAAGCTGAAATACTTGCAATGCATAAAATAACTACAATTACCTTGCTTTTTATAGTACTCTTCCCATGCTTTTGTGTAGTCTTGCTGCTGTTGACCTTGCTGACCTAAAATTAAGTAGTATTTTAGCAACAAGATGTTAAAAACACATTACCACTATTTTTGTTTTAGTCAATATAGTCCTAATTTCATAATTTTCTAAGAGAAAATTATAAGAGAACTTAAGAGGAATAAGCAGGTCTTAAAAACAATACTAAAAATGCACACTTTTAAAAAATTAAAAAACTAAATTTTGTAACATCCGAGTCCTCTTAGTATTGTTATGTTAAGAATATTAAGTAGCTCATATGTGCGGATGGACAAATGTAACCAAGTATGAGTAACAGGAAGACTTCCTTACTCATGTGCAGTAGTTTAATGACTAAAAATTCATCTATCCCTGCTCCCCAGTTAAAATGATATAAAATAAAGGGAAAGTCAAAACACAGCCACTTCAATTACCATTCTAAAAAGACAAAGGCTGACCAAACCAACCTATTACAAACAGTAGGTGGAAAAAACTTATTTGCCTGCATACTTCATCACATCAAGTCTCAAATTGTGTACTGTACTAAGTAAGCTAACAGTAGGCGTATGGCTTTTGTTAACGGTGAAAATGATTTCTTCTGTACAAATACAGATTAAATTGGGTGTATGCACGTTTACTGGAGAAGCTCTCTGAGGGACAGCCTGTTCAACTCATGTAGTTAGCCAGGAGCCAAGAAAACTATAACCCTTTAAGACATTTGCTATATGTCCAAGGTTAAGCTATATCATAATTTTGATGTTTAAATACATTCATTAAAATGCTCACACCTACCAATATGCTTAAAGAGTTTCTTAAAAACATACCCAATTTCTTGTAATATTCCTCCCAGGCTTTTGTGTAATCTGCCTGCCCACTCTGAGCTGGATTCTGTTGGTCACCAGCTGCTGTTGCTGCTGCAAAGAAAAAAAAAGAAAGGTACATTCATACTCTGATAAATAAGGCATTTAACCCTCTGACTTGCATTGCTTTAACATAAACTCCAAATGGCATTAATGGTTAGTGAGTGTAATTTTTAACTAGCATGATAATCAGGCTGATATTTGCCTCTAAAAATGCACTGGTATTGGTTGAACCAATATTCCACTCATCTTTCAAACTCACATCTACCAGGGCAGGTTCACAGAACAGCTGGAATTTATCCCAGCCCAGAAATCATAGGGCACAAGTCATCAGCTTGAAAAGCCACTCTTTTCTGATATGCATAACGACAAAAACAATATACCTGATGAACAATTCATATATACTTAAACGTACTTAAACATTCTTTCAGAGGTCAGGTGTTTATCCAGTAAAAACTATACAACATTTGCTCTCAAATGACTCATTATTTGTCTCTGTATCCCATTACTGCTAGCTTGGGAACTCGCAGTAGTTTGTAGGCAAGCATTACACCTATTCAGCTATATATTTACTTATGAAAGTGCTTAATAGGATATAATTCAGTCTGATTTTTAAAATACCCAGTCTATTAACTTTCAAAAGTGTTTGCTTGATAAGATCATTTTTGTCAATAACTGCAATCAGCCTGTTTGTCGTCAATCTAATAGCGGGTTTTCAAACTGGCAGTTCTTTCTCCAAAAAGTAAATAAAATCCAATGCTTTTATAAGAGTTTTCACCTGTTACTTTAGCTCTGGAGTGAATGAATTACTTTTGATACAAATAAGTCTCCCAAAATGCCTTGCTGGATGTAAATTTATTTTAATTAATTTGTCAAATGATCGTTACTTTCTTGGTGTGTAAAGAGATTTTCATGTTGCACATTCTTACAAAGCAGATGTTTAACTTTACATAGAGATGTAGTGATTTTTTTTTTAAGTTACACCCTTTGTTTTGTGTGTTTCATGCTGTCCCTTGTACAAACTGCTTGAAAGGCTGCCAAACCACCATGTTCACTAACAATGTGTTGCAACCAATTAAGATTACACAAGCAGACAACTGCAGATGTTAAAAAAAAAAAAAAAAAAAAAAAGAAGAAGCAGCAGCTACGGCTATCAGACACTGACGTTTTGCAATTAATCAAATCATTTCGGTCAGCTCATGAACAAAATCTGGACCCGACTGCAGCCAAAGTTTTATTCTCAGGATTTAATGGTTTACAAGTGTCACTAATGTCGTTTATGTAATTAAAATGAACTTAAAAGCTACTATTGTTATGATCACTCATTTAGTTTTCCAGCCTACTGTCTTAGCTTATTCTCCTCTCTGATTATTTGCATTTGTCTTTAAAATCTGCTAAGTTAACTTTGCATCAGACTCATGACAAGTAGTAGTCTGAGTAATATGCCAATATAAATCATCCAGTAGGCTATCAAGTCTAACAAACAAGTACTCTCTTTTAGCTTGAAAATGCATTCATTTTGTAGATGCAGACTGCTGAAGAAAAGTAATAAAGCAGGATAAGCCAATGGTAAGCAGAATGCTGGCTGTACAACAATAACAGTACATGTCATACACTGATATACTCACATAATGTAAATAATTCAAGCTGAAATGTTTAATACATCCACAACCCAGGATATATACATATATACCGGTAAATGTATTCAGTTATTAATCCCCTTAAAAAATGCTTACCTCATTTAATTGCTAGATGAACACGCATAACACCACTTTGATGCTCAGTGATGTTTATTCTTCATATTTAAGTCAACATTGGCTATGATATCATTATAAGAATTGATTTAATATTAGCTACTTGTGCTCATGGCACCTGCAGAGTACACTTAAGAGTGCATGAGAAATGAAAGGTATCACTGTACTTTATGTTAATAAAAAAACAAACAAAAAGTAAGCTGTTTACATGTTAAATTAAAACACTCATGTAACATCATAAAGTTAATCTGTGTCACTCAGACTAAAAAAAATTAAAAATCTACAAAAACAATTTAAACACTCCAGCAATATTTGATGGAATATTCATCGGTAATCTGTCATTGGTTGGGAACTATTTCAAAGCTATACATGTAGAATTATAAACTAAAAAAAAAAAAGACTTAAGTACAAGAAGAAACATTAGACATCAAAATAAATGGAAATCCTCTTGCATGTATTGACAGATCAAGTTACTAGTGAAGGAAAAAAAAAAAAAAACACTTTACTGGGGAAAAAAAAAAAACTCTGCTTATTTATTAGTGCTCTAAAATACAAATTACAAACAGCCACTTACCTAGCTATACTTTGTTTACCCAAAAGCACTCAATCACCCAAATTAAATCAGGAAATGGACTAAAAGGAGAGGCTCCCCAACGACAGCACTTATCAATTCCAACATGGCTCAAAGATATTGCAACAATTTTACTTAGAATAACTACTTTACCGGTGATAGCAGTATCAGCAATCCTGCAATATTTTAGATGTTGCTCTACTTAAAGGTTCCACAAAAACCAGACATCTATTATGCCTCGATACACTGATGACACCCAACATAATGGATCTTCAAACACACAAGCATTCTCTAGTTCTTTTTCTTACCCATTAGAACAATTTGCTGTATTCAGATTAGACATCGGTGCATCACATCCTCCACTATCCAGAGTCTGACAGGTCATCAGACAATGATATGTTACACTAACTTTTACATCACAATAGATTTCTTTTGGCTCTAGTGTTGTATTCAACGGTTTTTTGTAAAAGGTGTATAATTCTGCAGATGTCATGTTCGTGCCTCCTTTGAAACAATTGTTGCCGACTACAGAAACACTGCCGTCCTGCTTTTAGGTTACGTCCCACTCCCAAAATACCTAATGCTATAGTGCAAGAAATTCTAGGTGAGCTGATGTGACTCAAACACACAGAAAAATAAAATCTGGAACCACCCACCAGAATTGTTAGGGTGGGAAGGGAATGTATACCTAATAATATGACCATTCAATATATGTGAATTAAACAGTACTTTCTAAATTTAATAAAACATAACTAACTTTGTCCATTTGTTTGGCCGGTGGCTGGAGCAGCATTTGGAGGTGGTATTGGTGGTTGAGGTTGCTGCTGATACTGAGAATAATATGCTGCCCATGCTGCTGCATTAGCATCTGCGGCTGCTTTACCTGCAAAACAAACAAAGGTTACTCAAGCCATAAACAGCAATGTGCTGTTATGTATTCATTTTATTTGATTTTGAGCATTATACTAACTTGGGTCTTGTGGTCCTTGTGGCTGCCAGTGTGGATATCCATTACCCCAACCTTGTGGAGGATAAGGGGCGGGAGGGCCACTGCAATAAAAAAAAAAAAATCCCTCCATCAACAAAATTCCAACTTAAGTGAACCATCTACAGATACGCATTTTAAAAAAAGCACATAATAGATTTCACTATACCAAATAAGTCACAACAAACACAATGGCAAAAGCTAACAAAATTCATATGCAAAGCATACTGACCTCCAGTTACAAATGCATACTGCAATGTTAAAATGCAACTACTGCGAGAAGGACCAACACACATTTTAAAATCAATCAAAAAATGTAATATAAACCTATTTTTAGATGATTCATTCTAAAATTAGTCAGCAGCAAAGTACTGCTCCAATTCTTAAACACTGTACAGCCTAACCCTTCCTTGATAAACTGCTAGACCTTACTGCATCTAGACCATTTTTTTTTTTCAAAATACATAACCAGTTGTGTGCTTCTCATTCATTTTGAAAAAAAGGCACATACACTTTTACCTTGTGTATGAAAAACATTTAACAAAGCCTCTAAAACATCACAACTAAAGAAACCGCACCACAAACAGAAAAGCAGGTTAAGTGAGGAAGTCAAACAGACGCCATGTGAGGTTTAAATCCTCAAAAAAAAAAAAAAAAAACCTACACCAATACACCCAGACTACTAATATCATTGCCTACTTACTGCGGACCAGGAGGCCCTTGATTGTATGGCCCAGGATTGTAAGGTCCCATTGGCGGTGGGGGTGGAGGTCCTGGTGGACCAGGAGGACAGTGAGGGCCTGGACCTCCATGGGGACCTGGAGGACCATGAGGGCCACCCATTGGACTAACAGGACCCTAGAACAAAAGACAAAACTGCTGAAACCTCTATATCTAACCTAAAGGCAAAACAAAGTTTACTTTTGGCACATTTCCTTAAAAGATATGTTTAGTAATTTATTAACACACCCTTCTGCTCTATGTTTTGTTCGATAAGAAATAATTTTTATTGTGAAGTATCAACTTTTATATTATAATGGAAACCAATTTGAATTAGACTAGTCTTGTACATCTACAAAATTACCTATTTGATAAAATTGAAGTGTTTGGCACTTAAAATATTTATGCATAAGGTTCAACTCACTCCTATCTTTTCCTCAACAAGCTGCCTGGCAAAATCGATCTGTTGGTGTGAACCACGTATTGTGAACATCTTGATGTTGGGATCAGCATTTGGAGGAGGATTTCTCTGGAGCTCTATCCTTGCGCCAGATTGCTGACTAATGCTTTTTATTGTCTCACCACCTAATTGAAAATAAATGCAATGACTTCAAGGCACAAAACAGATTTTAACACAAAAACAAAATGATTACTCCCATTTTAGTAACAAGATCACATCTAATGAACAGTAAATGATATAGACATACTTAAATCCAATAAACCCACAGTATCTTAACCTGTACACAAGGAAACCTAAGTCCCAAATGGAAGAGCACATAAGAAATGAATATGTAAGCTCCAAAGAAAGCAGGACGTGACTGCAAATGAAAATTTGATTTCTAGGTTGAATGTAACTAAATCAGACATGACAAAGTACGATTGAATAGAACAAACATTTAATGGATGTGCTTACCTTTGCCAATGATTAACCCTGTCTTCATAGAGGGAACAGTAAAATTGAATTCTTGCAGCCCTCCAGGAGGACCCATGTTCCAGTTTCCCTGACCTCCTCTTCCTCTACCCCTGCCTCCAGGCCCAGGTGGACCTCCAGCCTGCAGCACATAGGGCAAGGGATAAAAGACAGACTACTTAAACTTCCAAAGCGACATAGCAGTCCCCTTAAAAGTACCGAATAACTTAATAAACCAGGTATACAGGAAGTTCATTGGTCTTAAGTATATGAAGTAAACTGTTTACAGTCAGTTTAACTGGCATGCATATAACACAGTGGTCTAAAGTTTCTAAACAAAATTTAAAATGATCAATTCTTGCATTTGTTAAATGGTAAACAGACCTTACAATGATGCTTTATAGGCATCTACTTAAATTGTTTAAAATTTCACAGCTTGATGTACAGTAGCAATTCTAGAACAAAAAACTAATTCAAAAAGGAACATCCAAAAAGGGAAAATAAATGTCTTAATATAAGTGTGCTATACTGCCAAAGAACAGCAAATTGACAAAAAAATTAACTTGTTTTAAAACAAATTTTTAGTCTAATCTCAAATGATTTAAATAACAGGTTTAAAAAAAAAATACAATTTAAAATTTGCTATGCTGATCAAATGTGACAATATTCTATTTAAACATTCTTAAATAAACAAAGGTTTTCAATATTCAAACCTGTACACTTCTAAGGAGGTCTGTAATAATTTCAGCTGCATGCTGACATCTTTCTGGAGGACCCATTATCTGTGCTATTCTCTCTGGAGTAGTCCCATCATCTAAAAAGCAATGTTAACATTGTTTTTGTCAATGTTTAACTTTTTTGTATTTTATTTGAAGAAAACATTACATACAATTAAGCCAAACTTGTACAAAAAAATACTTAGTCAAACAAACTATAAAAACAAAGATAAAGAGAAGAAAAAACAAAGTTAAAAGGAAAGCAGGAACAAAAAGAAAACCTAGAAACAGAAGTCTACTCTCACTTCAGTTAAGGAAAAAGGGAAAATGGGCTGGACAGTAAGGATTAAAAAAAATTAGGGATGATTCCTAATTTAAATATTTTAACATATCACCTTCAACTATTTTTTTACTACTCTCTGTGCAGACATTTCTGTACTTTGGTCCACAATACTTTTTTTAACACCCTCTTCTTCCCTCTACAAACACAAGTCTCCGTAGTGACCTGCTGTTAAATGAGCTCCTTCCTCCTGCACTACAATAGCCCTCTAGTATAGACTGCCTGCTTCTTCTCCTAACAGTTGCTTAAGCACTGCTGCAGGGTAACAGGGCACAATAAGACAGCTCTGGTATGTTCTTCTACAGGCCCCTAGACAAAAGTTCCTCACATAACCAGGCTTCCTAATGGGAAATATAATAGGAAGCACACTATGTATGGTGGCCTGTTAAAACAGTGGGTTGGGGCTGTCAACACGCCAAAGCTGTCACTTGAGGACAGGCTTTATCTTTGTTCCATGGTTTTTTACCCTATTTGTTATATTCAGATGGGCATTTCTGTATTTAGTGATGAACTTTTTGTGCAACCACTTTGAACTACTACTGTCATTTTGATAACTTTAGATATTTAACAAACTAATGTAAAATGAAATTTTTCATATTCATATCACATGCAGGCAACAAGGTTACAACCTTTCCATGAAACAAGCTCATTCATTAGAAAAACAACCCTCATCATCTTTGCCTTAAAGTTTTGACTGCACACATGACAATCTAATCAAAACAGGCGATTGGTAGCCTGATAATTTTTCAACTGCTGGTATATACACGGTTTACTTGACTGTTTAAAGTATTTTTTAATACTGCCTTAAAATGTTAATACAAATTAAATGATTTAATAAAAAAAAATGGTTAGCCCTATTACAGATCACTATGATATTTAGCTGCCTAAACTAAAAATGTAAAACTTGTAACTGGAAGTCTTGTGGATTTGTAAAGTGTACAATACTTTTTATAAAAAGAAAACTGCATTGATTTCACACAGTCAAGCAGCAATTCCACTACCCAATTATTTCCGAAAAGTGTAATGAGATGGACAGCAAAAATGTGCTTTTTTTTTAAAAAAACAACTACTTCTGCATATGGAGAATCCTACATACAGTAAGACTCAACATAAGGTACACACATCCATTTTCATGCATTTTTCATACATTTCAAATCACAAAGGAAGCTATTAAAGTAAAAGCAACCGGTTTCTGGAACTTAAGTCCAATGATGGGGATCTAAAAACAAATCTTACACTACTACAAAAATCAGTAAGATATAGTTAAAGAAGGCCTAAGGTAAAACTATAATGCTGTGTTTTTGTTGTTTATTTGTTTTAAATGTAAAGCAACTATGGACAAATGGAAATATTTGGCACACTACTAGTTTAATCAAAGCAAAATGATTTCTGGAACCAGCTTGGTGAATACTAAAGAAACCCGAAAAAAGCATGCACATCCCTGCACTAAACAAATTTTAACTTCTAGATAAGAGTACTACAAGTCACTGAATCCTTCAGTCTTTAAACACTTATAAAATAGCTTGAAGCCAAGAGAAACCAAAAATCTTCCAAAATGTTGAACGAAGTAGTAAAATATTTTTTAAAACTCAGACATATGAGGCAAATCTTTATGAAGAGACTTCACTGCAGGCATTACAATATACTGTGGACTGAAAAAACATTTTTATACCAACCGCAATTGGCATTGCAAAGCACAAAAATGGGTTGCATGTTATTATAACTTGGATACACTAACGCAGCTTAAGCACCTTTCTTGCTAGCAACTTCAAAAAGACAGATGTGCCTCTTTAAAGTTTTTCCCTATTTTCTCCATTTAAAATAATAAAGGTCAGGGCTATAATTCTGCCTTAATTTAAGTATTTAATGGTAACCTGTAACTGATAAAGGAAAGCAGGACAACAGGGCCAAAAATGTTATCAGAAATTTTTCCTATATCATTCAATATAAACACACTTATTTCTTGACGCCGAGTCTAAATAGTGTTCTGAACCTAGAAGAAACCAAAAGGCTTATTGCTGAGCAATTATTTTTTTAGTTTTGAACATTAGTGACTGAGTAAATAAAGGATTTTTGAAGACCTTTTGGCAATTCTATAACAACCAAAATATGCATTTATATAAACACATTAAGACACTTATCAGACCTCAGGTTAATACCTTCATCTTAGTCAACTAAATCAGGAATAAAAGAGTAATGATAATGGAGTGTAAACAAAAACAGCTACATCATATTGGCTCCACATAGTGAACTAAGGGGGCTATTTCTGATTGACAAATTTAAGGCTGGAAATGCTAGTCTGTCAACTCTCTCTGGGAAGCTGTACCAGCATACAAATCCTGTCACCGGTGCTGAAAGCACTTTTTGAGCGAGATCTGACGAAAGGGGTGATCAGAATGGCCACTATGGATAAGGATTATTTGTGAACTGATATAGTCAACTACAGCTAACAGGTGGGAAAAATGTTCTGAAGAGTGAAAACTACTGTAATGTACAGTAAGTAATGGCTTATTTACTCTATTTTCAATTAAACAGCAATGTAAATGAATGCACAAAGACTCAAAAGGATGCATGGCTGGTGTTTTATTTTAACCAAAATACATTAACACTGATAGGAGCAAATGCCGTGTCGGCTGCGTGTGGGCGGTACCAGTTTTGAAGAGGTGCCGGGAGCAGCGTGGGGAAGGCTTTGGAAGAGGACGAATAGCAATTGAGAAATGCCGTGTTAGCGGTGTGTGGGTGGGACCGGTTTTGAGGTGGAAGCAGGACGATCCAGAAGAGAAATATATGTGATATTCTAAATGAAGTATTTATATTTTTCACCTTACCGTTTTGATTCTTTGGTTTTTAAACTCTTTCTTTAATGCTAAATCAGTTCTATCAATCTGCTCTTTTCAGTTGATTTATGCAAAAATGGCAGCATCGTTTAAGGCCAAGATTTTTTGAAAGCTCCCATATGAAATGGTACTCACTCTCTCATATTAAAGGAAAAGTATTCATGACCGTTCCTTTCTAAGAATAAAGAATCTCATTTTTAGTCAGTTGTAGACATCCCTTTAGTCATGTTATCAAATGAGCCTAGGAAAACTATATGCTCTAGCAGCTCTAAGGTACTGATTCTGCTACTGCTCATGCTCAATCTATTACATGCTCATCCATATCTGGACTAAATGAATGACCTATTTTTCTTCTGTATTTAATTTTGAGTCCTTGTAAGTTATACCTGGTTTGAACTGAATCCTTACACCAGTGTCATTCTGTATCTTCTTAATCATTTCACCATTTCTGCCAATTACAATGCCAACAGCAAACCGAGGAACAGGTACCTTAAGGGGAAAAAAAGAAAAAAAAAAAAACACACACACACACAATAAGCAAAAATACAAATATATTTCTAAAGCTGAAAATAATTGTGGCGTACTTACATCCAAGCTGAAATCGTTTCCACCCATTCGAGATCCATATTCGTTACGTTGTTCTCTAAATCCACCCTGATCTCTGATGAGTTCCATAACCATTTCTTTAGCTTGCTGCAGAAAACAAAAGCAATATTAAGCCAGTAGAACACAAGCAGACACCAGAACTTCTAAAATTATTTTGTGTTAAACAAGAGATGAGCAATACAACTTCAAACCAAGGTCACAGTATTTTCCACAATCCTGGTGAGATTGTATTGCAATAACAAATTCTGTAAATAAAATTACAGAAATCAGCATGGTGAGGCACTGTTTGTAGCTGAAAATATTCTTTATTGAGGAAGTGTTTCTATGAAAAACATGAGGTGTAACACTATAAACAATGACCTTAATTATTAAAAGAAAAACTAAAAATAAGTATTTGGGATTTTATAAAAATCTTATTACAGCTGCACTTTTCCTTGATTACAAAAAGTGCAAACTGAATCCAGAACATTTAATTCTGAATTGCTACTGAAAATTGGAACTACTTGATTTTTCTCACTGTGTTCCAAAACTGGAGCTTTTCAAAGTTTTTATCATTTAAAATTCACCACTTGGTTCTTTGCTGGTTCTCTGATGGCGTTTCTATCTAATTAACATTTTGTGGCTTTTGCACTACCATGTGGAACGTGACCACATTTCTCCCAGTGTAATGTCCTTTAGGAGGGTTAAACTGTGACAATTATCACAAGTTCCAAATAATTTAGAACATACAATACTGACACGTTATTCACGCACTTTGCATAAAACTCAAATTTCTTTTTAAGGCTGTATTCTTTACAGAATCTTATTTTAACAAGAAATTATAGGACTAGCAGAAACCACAACCTACTTAAAGTAATTCAAACCATGTCCTATTTGGATGTTTAGCTAGCACACAATTTTTTATATATTGATTCAAATATCTACTGCAAGGAATATTGGGTTATACTTAAATTCGTTTTGGCCATTTAAATTTACCAGTAGCAATGTAAAGTCTGCAATTTTTTTCCTGGTGTGATCATCTGTAATGTCACTTTCAGTTGTGGTCAATATGCATAGTGAATAGTGAGACATACAGTATATACAATATGGTTAAGTAGGGGAAAATGCAGTGTTACTTATTTTGCTTATAACCCTCACACAATATGTACAGCATTTAAACATTTCACTAAAATATTTACAGCTCACTGTTTTGTATTTTTAGTCCATAGTTCGAATCTACTGTCTGTAGCCTTTATGTCTTAATCTGTTCTATGCGTTTAGCTACACAATTGCAAGTTACTTCCCTTCAATGTTTGCTCCGTTATATAGTTTGCCAGATGAAAATTATGCCTTTACCAACAACTGTTTGTAGGTCGCACTCTTTGTTTTGAGCTGAAACACACTTCTGTGCGGACCGATTTGCTTAGCTGCTTTCTCTGTATTCACACACAAGCCATTTTCAGGGATTTAAAAAAAAGGTTAGCAGTGATTCCACCTTTAGCCTATAGCACAACAATGTAACAAAGATATTTCTTGCATAAAGTCAAAAACTTTGAAACCAAAACAATTCCAAATAACAATGGACCCTTATTATGAAGATTTTAACCACCTCCCTTTTCCAAAAAAAAAAAAAAAACACTTCTGCATTGTTACTGACCACGGTTCCATTTCTTTTACTTACTGTATAAGCTACTCTTAAAAAAATTGTTTGCTTACTTTTCCAACAAAAGGATTTACTACAGTACTGAGACGAGCAAACAAACGCTGGTTAGGAAACCATACCACCAGTGCGCCACAAGGTTAAACATATACTGAAGCTTTGAGTGTACAAGTTCATTGTTCACACACCAATATTCAGTACACTGTGGAATATGGTGCCTGCTCAAAGAAAAAACTGTGCATCAAAATGAATTTGTGCAAATTCAAAAGCATGTTAGTTAACTTTATAATAATTCTATTTTTGATAATGCAGTTTAAGTGATGACAAACTGTTGCAATTGTGTAATGCAAGTACCCATAACTTGAGTTCAGATAAAAAGGAGGAACCATGGTATGAGAGAGAGAGGTCTGAGGTGTAAGAGATAAAACGAGGAGCAGGATATGAAGCAGCAGTTAAACAAAGGCAGTAAGAAAGCATTTGGTCCAGATTTATCAGCAGGATTCTGGTTCAGTGTCATGCATGGTCCAAAGAATAAGGAACAAGCCACTGCAGATCAGAGGATGTGAAACATCCAAAGGTTGACTTGGACTCTGTGAAGTCGTTTTATGTTATTTATTGCTCAACACTGCACTGTTTGCATTTGCAGAGCACCACACAAGATCCATGAGTGAAAGCCATACAACATTTTTGGGTTCAGAGATTGCAGGAATTTACTTAAACACAAATTCCACTTTGGACACCAGTAATATACTAAAGGCGTGGAGAGTAAAATTCTATTGACGAAAAATGAATATAAGCAATATATTGGCAAGGTGCCACAGTAAAAGCAAATCCTTTTACAAATTTCTATCCAGCATCAACCCCACCTCCCAAACACGCACAACTCAAAGAGCTAATTACAAAAATTGTTTAGAAGTGGCAACAAGAAATCCAGTTAATTTCATGTTGCTCGAATGTAGGAATAATAGAAAGTGCCGGCAGTGGACATTAATATCTCAGGTGAACTTTGATTGAGGAAAGGAAAAGAGGACTTAAGAGTGGCATGAGTATTGGGAGCGCAATGTAATTTTTGTTTTTTTGGAACAAGCATATAGGATTGTGCAAGTTCCAACTTTTATCCCAGTACCAAGGATATTACCAAAATTTAGATTATGACACGTCACACCAGTATTCACAGTCATACCAGTATACAGTCATACCAGTATACAGCCTACCCTTTAAAGAAAACTTACCTGAACCTTGTAAGGGTCTCCTGAAATTCTCAATGGTTTATCTGCACCTGTATTTTGAGGTCCATCCTGAATCATGACCATCTTTACTCCTGCACGTTCCTATTTGAGAAAAGTAACATTAACTCATTATATACTTAAACGTCAGAGCCATTTCTCAACAGTTTTCGGCTCAGGAACTGACAAGTTATCTTAATATGGTTCTCATTCATAAATCAGGACAACTCAGGAATTTCATAGTATAACTGTATAAATTTATCAATAAAAGGTAACGGTTTTCCTGAAAGGTGTGCAAAAGGTCCAGGCAATAATTCAATAACATTCAGATTTGATCAGCATATCAACACTTGACCCAAGTGTACTCAAACATGTAGCTTACCTGCAATTGCTTTATGGTTTCTCCACCCTTTCCAATTACCAAACCAGCTTTACTAGCAGGAATTATAATTTCTTGAACTGACATTCCTGGACCATCTGAATGGTGAAAGACTGGTGCAGGACGTCCCTTTTCAACAATTTCAGTTAACAACCTTTTTGCAGACCTGGGGGAAAAAATAGTGGAACTGAAGCTGTATTGCCTATTGATAACCAACAATGAACGCTACAAAAAGCACACAGTGATTTTAAACACTAACATGCTTTATTCAAAATAATTCAGAACATGGTAACAGTGATATTGCTAAAATATTTAATCCTGTCAACACAATTTGCTCAACAGGAGTAAAAGGAAACTTAACTTCAAAACATACATCAGCAATTATTTAGGATACTTACTGAATGGAATCTGGTGATCCTGTCAGCGTAACAGATCTTTCAGGCAAACCGCCACTATCTAAATATTAAAAACATCTTGTATTATTTGTAACATCAAACAGGCGTCCCTTCTAAAAATTTCCACCCAAAAAAACCTTGATAAGAATGACAGTATTTCATTGAAATTAAAAAGCATGATATATAATTTTTCTAATTTTTGAAAATTAGAAAAAAAATCAAATTCTCACTTAGAGGGTCTGTACAAAACATTTTAAAAACTTGGCAGGATATTATCAATAACATTTTAGAATAATAACTTAATTTTTATTCTGTTTACTTACATATTTTTAAAATTCATCTCAAACCTAGTTTTGTTAAATTTGACTTGCTTGTATAGATTGTATGATTTTAATAAAATTAATGAAATGTTAATAAAAAAGCATAAAATCAACTGCTCAGTAACAATCACATTAGAAGAAAATGGGTTAATCATTTTTGGCTTATAACTGATACATATGGCTGCAGAACTAATGACCATAAAAATGTCCACAAACATCAGAATCCCTTAACCACTCATGCACAAAGTGTCATGCTGGCAGGACATCGCCATACAGGGAGTGCAGAATTATTAGGCAAATGAGTATTTTGTCCACATCATCCTCTTTATGCATGTTGTCTTACTCCAAGCTGTATAGGCTCAAAAGCCTACTACCAATTAAGCATATTAGGTGATGTGCATCTCTGTAATGAGAAGGGGTGTGGTCTAATGACATCAACACCCTATATCAGGTGTGCATAATTAGGCAACTTCCTTTCCTTTGGCAAAATGGGTCAAAAGAAGGACTTGACAGGCTCAGAAAAGTCAAAAATAGAAAGATATCTTGCAGAGGGATGCAGCACTCTTAAAATTGCAAAGCTTCTGAAGCGTGATCATCGAACAATCAAGCGTTTCATTCAAAATAGTCAACAGGGTCGCAAGAAGCGTGTGGAAAAACCAAGGCGCAAAATAACTGCCCATGAACTGAGAAAAGTCAAGCGTGCAGCTGCCAAGATGCCACTTGCCACCAGTTTGGCCATATTTCAGAGCTGCAACATCACTGGAGTGCCCAAAAGCACAAGGTGTGCAATACTCAGAGACATGGCCAAGGTAAGAAAGGCTGAAAGACGACCACCACTGAACAAGACACACAAGCTGAAACGTCAAGACTGGGCCAAGAAATATCTCAAGACTGATTTTTCTAAGGTTTTATGGACTGATGAAATGAGAGTGAGTCTTGATGGGCCAGATGGATGGGCCCGTGGCTGGATTGGTAAAGGGCAGAGAGCTCCAGTCCGACTCAGACGCCAGCAAGGTGGAGGTGGAGTACTGGTTTGGGCTGGTATCATCAAAGATGAGCTTGTGGGGCCTTTTCGGGTTGAGGATGGAGTCAAGTTCAACTCCCAGTCCTACTGCCAGTTTCTGGAAGACACCTTCTTCAAGCAGTGGTACAGGAAGAAGTCTGCATCCTTCAAGAAAAACATGATTTTCATGCAGGACAATGCTCCATCACATGCGTCCAAGTACTCCACAGCGTGGCTGGCAAGAAAGGGTATAAAAGAAGAAAAACTAATGACATGGCCTCCTTGTTCACCTGATCTGAACCCCATTGAGAACCTGTGGTCCATCATCAAATGTGAGATTTACAAGGAGGGAAAACAGTACACCTCTCTGAACAGTGTCTGGGAGGCTGTGGTTGCTGCTGCACGCAATGTTGATGGTGAACAGATCAAAACACTGACAGAATCCATGGATGGCAGGCTTTTGAGTGTCCTTGCAAAGAAAGGTGGCTATATTGGTCACTGATTTGTTTTTGTTTTGTTTTTGAATGTCAGAAATGTATATTTGTGAATGTGGAGATGTTATATTGGTTTCAATGGTAAAAATAAATAATTGAAATGGGTATATATTTGTTTTTTGTTAAGTTGCCTAATAATTATGCACAGTAATAGTCACCTGCACACACAGATATCCCCCTAAAATAGCTAAAACTAAAAACAAACTAAAAACTACTTCCAAAAATATTCAGCTTTGATATTAATGAGTTTTTTGGGTTCATTGAGAACATGGTTGTTGTTCAATAATAAAATTATTCCTCAAAAATACAACTTGCCTAATAATTCTGCACTCCCTGTATATCAAAATTGTTTGTGTATGCTGCAGTAAACCCACAAGCCAATTAAAAGCAATGATGGTATTTTAACCTACACAAAGAGGTCTTGCCTTATATAAACAACAAGTTCCCATTTCTGCTCTCTTTCATTAGCAAATATGCTATTCGCACACGCATATAGTGCATCCGGAAAGTATTCACAGTGCATCACTCTTCCACATTGTTATGTTACAGCCTTATTCCAAAATGGAATAAATTCATTTTCCCTCAGAATTCTACACACAACACCCCATAATGACAACGTGAAAAAAAGTTTACTTGAGGTTTTGCAAATTTATTAAAAATAAAACTGAGAAAGCACATGTACGCAAGTATTCCCAGCCTTTGCCATGAAGCTCAAAACTGAGCTCAGGTGCATCCTGTTTCCCATGATCATCCTTGAGATGTTTCTGCAGCTTAATTGGAGTCCACCTGTGGTAAATTCAGTTGATTGGACGTGATTTGAAAAGGCACACACCTGTCTATATAAGGTCCCACAATTGACAGTTCATGTCAGAGCACAAACCAAGCATGAAGTCAAAGGAATTGTCTGTAGACCTCTGAGACAGGATTGTCTCGAGGCACAAATCTGGGGAAGGTTACAGAAAAATTTCTGCTGCTTTGAAAGTCCCAATGAGCAAAGTGGCCTCCATCATCCATAAGTGGAAGAAGTTCGAAACCACCAGAACTCTTCCTACGGCTGGCCGTCCATCTAAACTGAGCGATCGGGGAAGAAGGGCCTTAGTCAGGGAGATGACCAAGAACCCAATGGTCACTCTGTCAGAGTTCCAGAGGTCCTCTGTGGAGAGAGGAGAACCTTCCAGGAGGACAACCATCTCTGCAGCAATCCACCAATCAGGCCTGTATGGTAGAGTGGCCAGACGGAAGCCACTCCTTAGAAAAAGGCACAAGGCACCCCGCCTGGAGTTTGCCAAAAGGCAACTGAAGGACTCTGACCATGAGAAACAAACTTCTCTGGTCTGATGAGACAAAGATTAAACTCTTTGGTGTGAATGCCAGGCGTCACGTTTGGAGGAAACCAGGCACCGCTCATCACCATGCCAATACCATCCCTACAGTGAAGCATGGTGGTGGCAGCATCATGTTATGGGGATGTTTTTTAGCGGCAGGAACTGGGAGACTAGTCAGGATGCGTTGTCATTATGGGGTGTTGTGTGTAGAATTCCGAGGAAAAAAATGAATTTAATCCATTTTGGAATAAGGCTGTAACATAACAAAATGTGGAAAAAGTGATGCACCGTGAATACTTTCCGGATGCACTGTATGCAGAGACAAGCAGCACATCACATCTAAGTGAACCTCTTATCAAACATCCATCCTATGCTGAGCAAAATAGAGAAAGGCTCATTACCATAGAACAGCCAAGGTTTAGAGTATTCCAATTATATATATTTACTATAACTGGTCATTCATATTATGGTACTGTGCATAAAAGGTTAAGAAATAAACTGGGTGTTGACATCTCTTTTATGCACCATTTTGTACAAATTTCTGCAAAAGGACATGACCAGCATTTGACTGATGGGCATCAAGACTTAGTTTGTACTAGAGTAATGGCTTTTTCAAAAAAAAAAAAAAAAAAAGGTTGAGAAATCCAGAATGTTGAGATACGGATTATAAAGACCTTCAGCCTCAGTTTTGACTCTACTAAGAACGACATGTTTGCTGAAGAACTCGATGCCACATTCAGTTTTACATTTATAGTGTTATGGGTTCAATTACCATGTCCAAACACTGTCTACACATTTTCCCTAAGTTAGTTTTCTCAGTAGTGCACTTTCAGTTTTAACAAATAGTAATGGCAACGCAGATTAGTAGACCTGTGTGTACTGCTGAGGTGTACATGTGCCTCTCAGTTTCACGCAAGAAACCCCAAACTTTTTCAACTGAATGTCCCTTCACTTGGAGTACTAATATATCACCATAAAACTAGAGACGCCAGTAATTTGCTTCTACATCAAGCAGAATTTCAGGGTATGCTAGTTTTCCTCCCACATGCCAAACATGAGTCATTTAGGTTGAATGGCCATTGTGTTAAGAGTTTAGGTTAGTATTTTGCCACCTTTAATAAGTACAACTAGGTCTTGAAGCTATAAAGTTCACAGACGACCCATACCCAGAAACGAGCGCAATTACAAATGGGAAATAAAATTGAGTGGCCATGGGAGGGAGGAGGTAAACTTTTCTTTTTCCATCACATTTAATAAAGTATCTTTCTTGTAAGAACATGACCCAGTTTGACACTTAGTTTTCAAATAAAGACATGGTATAATGAAACGTACTTTTTTTATTCAAGAACAAAACAGAATTAAAAAAAAAAATCATTTAAGTGACAATAAGATACCAAGAAGAAATAATTCACCCATGTTTGTGTGTCTGCTTTGAAAAACTCTTCAGTGCTTTTACAAGTTCCACAAATTTACAGAGCCTGTTACAGACTCAAATCAAATATTATAACAATAGCAAGACAAGATTCGAACCAAGAAACCTCTTGAATGCAAAACAGCAGCTCTACCCCTGCTCCATGTGAGCAAATCTGCAAGACAGCAGTGTTTCACATGCATGCAAAAGTTGTTTTTTTTTTTGTACTGATTGACTGATACTTGGACTTCAGCATTTTGTTTACACATTAACAAAAAGTTCTATCTTGGTCTCATCAGATCAGAGAATCTTATTTCTCACCATCTCAGAGTCCTTCATTCTCACCATCTCAGAGTCCTTCAGGTGTCTGATGAGACCAAGATAGAACTTTTTGGCCTTAATTCTAAGCGGTATGTGTGGAGACAACCAGGCACTGCTCATCACTTGTCCAATACAGTCCCCACAGTGAGACATGGCGGTGGCAGCATCATGCTGTGGGGGTGTTTTTCAGCTGCAGGGACAGGACGACTGGTTGCAATCGAGGGAAAGATGAATGCGGCCAAATACAGGGATATCCTGGACAAAAACCTTCTCCAGAGTGCTAAGGACCTCAGACTGGGCCGAAGGTTTACCTTCCAACAAGACAATGACCCTAAGCACACAGCTAAAATAACGAAGGAGTGGCTTCACAACAACTCTGTGACTGTTCCTGAATGGCCCAGCCAGAGCCCTGACTTAAACCCAATTGAGCATCTCTGGAGAGACCTAAAAATGGCTGTCCATCAACGTTTACCATCCAACCTGACAGAACTGGAGAGGATCTGCAAGGAGGAATGACAGAGGATCCCCAAATCCAGGTGTGAAAAACTTGTTGCATCTTTCCCAAGACGACTCATGGCTGTATTAGCTCAATAGGGTGCTTCTAAATACTGAGCAAAGGGTCTGAATACTTAGGACCATGTGATATTTCAGTTTTTCTTTTTTAATAAATCTGCAACAATTTCAAAAATTCTTTTTTTTGTCTGTCAATATGGGGTGCTGTGTGTACATTAATGAGGGAAAAAATTAATTTAAATGATTTTAGCAAATGGCTGCAATATAACAAAGAGTGAAAAATTGAAGGGGGTCTGAATACTTTCCGTACCCACTGTACATACTAGCAAAATACCCGCGCTTCGCAGCAGAAAAGTAGTGTGTTAAAGTTATGAAAAAGAAAAGGAAACATTTTAAAAATAACATAACATGGATTGTCAATATAAATTGTTTTGTGACTGTTATGAGTGTTGCTGTCATCAAGGATTTGATTATCATTATTTCTTTCATTCAGGTTCGTATTTGGAGGATGTGTTTTGTTCAAGTTACATTCCGTGTTTGTCTAGTCTATCCCTGACCATTTCATCTTCGTTGTCAACCATTGTAAAGATAACAGGTTTCATTCATCAAAGTGTTCACTACCCAAATCGGTACTCGTGAATCTAAGATGTTTAACAGGCATTCCCGGTATTAAGTTGTGGATTTGCCTGCGAATATTTAGCGGCAGCGTGTCTATGAACGTAATTTAAACTTAAGCTTTACAGGGTTGTTCCTTTCCTACTGCATCAATAAACAGCTCGTCTTCCTCTTTATCCGAGACATCACACACTGCATGCACGGGGTTTACCTTTCCCAGTCCTGCAAACTAAGGCGAAGTGGTTCAATCTACCACATTTTTTACACTGTCTTCCTTTAGCTGGACATTGACTTTTTCCACCGTGTGCTTTGTTTCTGCAGTAGCTGGACTTATGAATATGCGTGCGTCACTCGCCTCATATTCTTTTGCTGCCGCCTCAATTGTGTAATGTGTTTTTTGTTCAGCTCTCGTTTAAGCTCTTGCTTGTTCTCTGCGTACTGCGTTCACAGTCAGTTCACATGAGCCAAGTTTGTGCCAAACACTATTCTATCCCTGACCATCTCATCTTCGTTTGCATAAGCAGTGTCCTTCACCAGCGAATATTTAGCGGCAGCGTGTCTATTGGATTGCTGCTGACGGACGGCCTTATATGAGCAGGCACTCAATTACGTGGGAGGCGTGGTGATGGGGGACGCAGCTCCGCCTCACAAGGCGACCGAGCTGCAGGCTATGGCTGTATATATGTACATAAGTAGGATTCAGTTATGACCGTTACGCGTAGAATTTCTAAATGAAACCTGCTTAACTTTTGTAAGTAAACTGTAAGGAATGAGCCTGCCAAATTTCAGCCTTCTACCTACATGGGAAGTTGAAGAATAAAGGGCACTGTTGTTTTAAGACACTTATGGAGGAGACTAAATATTTTCTAAAAGTCACAATGTTTCCAAACAGGGAGACATTGTTTGAAACAATATAAGTGCTATGGGACAAGACTTCTAAACTTGGTTCAATGATAGCTGACAGACTGTGGCTCAAATTAAAATTGATTCCAGAGTTGTGCATCATAAAATGCATATACTGTACAATCCAGTTTTTTGGAAAGAAATCTCTGAAGTGCCTATTTTTCTGTGTCTTTTTTCATTAATATTGGTATAACCAAAAGGTTTTTATTTATATAAATACTTCCTTTTATAACTCTGCAGCGTCATACTCATTACTCTGCAATCTGCAGCTCCTTTATCACATAAGCAAAAACACTACCTGTTGATATTTGGGTACATAATTTAGGCACAACAATGCCAAAAAACCCTTAGTGCGTAACAGGTCAACAGCAATGGTAAACGCAATCAGGAAAACAAAGTGCATACACTGTCAGGTTTAGGTTAACAGCAGTGAATATCTTGCAAAATGTGCTCCCTAATACATTGACAAGCACTTGACCATTTTTGCATTTAGACCTCCTAATGTACCACTTATAAAACAAGTTTTCAATTAACCAATAAGTTTAAAATAGCTGCTTTCTTGCCATAGATAAGTATTAAACTGTGTCTCAAAAAAAAAAAAAGGGGGTTAACGAACATCTTTTCAAACAGGAGTTACACTGCTCCTCAATTAATATCCAGATTTTTAAATTTCCTACTATCCCATCCATCTACTTTCATAAAAGTAGATCACCATGACGTTTCAATTGTGTTGAAAACCACACAAATTTATAGTCGTGTCAAAGCAATATGAATGGGGCATTTGAAGTGTGTTTGTGTCTGCCTAAAATGTAGATCCACATATTGCCCACCCAGGTGTCAAATATTCAATGTAACAAGATGTCTAACTTGATTTCCACAGGTCAAAATAATAGCAATTTCAATTTTGGCACAGAGAACACTCAGCCGGCTATGAAAAATGAAAAACATTGCAAAAAACTCCCTTTTCCAAACATGTACCATGGGAAGTAAACTGGTTAATCATCCTAGGAATTGGCTAAATTATGATGATTCAAAAAACAGTGCAGTTTTCAGGCAAGTTTACATGCTAGTGTTCCTTAAGTCTTGAAAGGCAAGCATTTTTTTTTTTTTTTTTTTACATACAGCATATTATAAATATTTTAATGACAAAGTACAAGGTTTGCTCTTTTTCTGCAGCATATTTAAAATCACAAAGACACTCCCAGTGAGTTAAATCTGAAGCAGTATTGATAAAGACTCATACTACTGTATTTTTGCTAATTCAGAAAGTTATACTAAAGTCACTTTTCACAAGAAAGGGGCCATAGATCATAATACTCTCGACATTAACAGCAACAGGAACACTTCAGTATAAAATCATTAAACAGTAACACAAAGAATAACATTTTAAATGCTACATACCAGGTGCAATCTGAATTTTGCAACCAGATTCTTGCTGAAGTCGAGATATTTGTTCACCTCCCCGACCAATAACTATAAATAAATAAATAAATAAATAAATAAACACACACATATACATACACACACAAACCTAGGCATAGTCATTAAATACACAGCTAAAACACTTATTCTCAAATTAAAAACCAACTTACTGAATCCAACCATTCCATCTGGAACCTTAAATTCTTCTGTAATAACAGACCTAAAACAATGAAGTTAACAGTAATTAACATCACTATATTAAAAAAAAGATTACATCAAACCTTTGCATGAATTTACATTTTAGCATTCTCCAATTTTTTCCCCTCATGTTTCAGTGTGAGTTTCAGACTGCTTAAAAATGTTAAAGTATCTTTCTAAAAGACCCTTACTTCCTTTGAATGAGTTAAACTTGATCTTGTTAGTAATTATAGACTTAGTGATGGACCCCTTGTGAGGCAAGAGAGGTGAACAGGTTTAGAGTTAGCAGCAAATAAAAGAAGAACAATTTGATAATTTTCCAGTGCTGCGTAAAAAATTTCTGGAATACCGTGACAAATCGTGAAAACAAATTAATCCCCCATGTAATGAGCTATATGATCAAGATTATAAAAGGGCATTCTGTGGTATCCAATATATAATTTAAGATTTTTTTGGAGAAAAGTATAAGACTATATAATAACCAGTACACCTGGCACATAACTGAAAAAAATGGAGCAAAAAGACTCAAAAACCACAATAAGGCCTGAAAATATAGAACTCTATAAAAGACCAGCTTTCATATTTTTTGACTGCCAATATTTATTTAAATTAGAAATTAAGTACAGTAATCCCTCCTCGATCGCGGGGGTTGCGTTCCAGACCCCCCCGCGATAGGTGAAAATCCGCGTAGTAGAAACCATATGTTTGTATGGCTATTTTTATATATTTTAAGCCCTTATAAACTCTCCCACACTGTTAACATTATTAGAGCCCTCTAGACATGAAATACCCTTTAGTCAAAAGTTTAAACTGTGCTCCATGACAAGACTGAGATGGCAGTTCTCTCACAATTAAAAGAATGCAAACATATCTTCTCTTCAAAGGAGCGCTGTCAGGAGCAGAGAATGTCAGAGAGAGCGCTCGCTAAGAAAAGCAAACAATCAAAAAATCAATACGTGCTTTTAAGTATGCAGAAGCACCGCAATAAGGCGGCATTTTGTAGAGGAGCGTCCGTATCCTCTAGGCAAACAGCCCCTCTGCTCACACCCCCTCCGTCAGGCGCAGAGAGAGTGAGAGAGATAGAGAGAAGCAAACAATCAAGCACCGCGCGGGTAGCATATCTTATATCATTGAGGAGTTTTAGTTAATATGTAATACATGCTCTGATTGGGTAGCTTCTAAGCCATCCGCCAATAGTGTCCCTTGTATGAAATCAACTGGGCAAACAAACTGAGGAAGCATGTACCATAAATTAAAAGACCCATTGTCCGCAGAAAGCCGCGAACCAGTGAAAAATCCGTGATATATATTTAGATGTGCTTACATTTAAAATCCGCGATAGACTGAAGCCGTGAAAGTCAAAGCGCGATAGAGAGGGATTACTGTATTCCACCTCCCAAAGTGTTTAAATTCAAAAGGGGGCACATCGTTCTTCCAATGGAGAAGGCAATTTTTATGAAGATTGTGTCAGAAAGAACAGTGAGCAAATAGGTTTTGTATTGCTATTTCCCACTGGATGAGTACCAAACAGCACAAAGCAACAAAATAAAAACAGAAGCCCAGTTGGGCTGCAATGATTAGTCGATGTTATCGATGACGGTGACTACAAAAAATCGTTGACACGTCATAAACAGAACCTGCAATAGAGGCTCCGGTCACAAAGAACCACATTGGTTTTTGTAACTGCAATGTACTACATAAGCACCTGGGGGCAGTATCGTTTGTTGTTTGTCAAGACTGCACACAGTCCTACCAATGAAGAACATCTTAGGAGAAGAAGAATGTAAAGGAAATTAAACGTGGTTACAATGGCAAGTCTGATAGAGGAGGGTGAAGGAGATGGAAAAAAATTGAGATAGAAACTTTAAGTGTGGGAGCACTTCACTGAAAAAGAAAAAAAAAGTTGAATGCAGATTATGTAAAGCAGAGCTTTCTTTTCATGGCAAAGAAGTGGGGAAAAATGTTTAGTAATTTTCGATCATTTCAAAAATGTATAAACACTGGATGTTCTTTTCAGGATTCTAATTGCAATGTCACTCACTCTTTTTTTTAATATAAATATTGACCAAATGTACTGAAGAATTATTAAAATCTGAACCTGCAATTTTTTCAGAAGAGGGGTCAGAAATATTTAAGTATAATGCAGTATTGTGTTAAAGAGTAGTCAGACAAATTCTTTTTCTATGTGGATCAGTAAGCATTCCAAACCTATCTGTAAAAGAATAAAATGACAGAAAATAACAGAAGTTGTGTGTGAACTGTAAGCAATGACTTAATAAAAGTGAGGCCATTCAAACATATTGCAAGTATGGCATCCAAAAAAGGAACCTTCCACCTATAGTAAAACACAGAAGATTATCCTGATGTTCTGAAGACATTTACTTATAAGCAAAATGTAAGTAAATATCAGGCTGTCTAGACAGTAAATTGCACGTATACTAAAGATATATTACAATTTACAAACAAATGGTCACCTGACAATTTTGAACTCAAGGTAAATCAAATTATTCTAAATACATTTATCTAACTTGTCTCTCAAAGACTTACCTGGTGGATGCACTCATTCCTCCCATTGGTGAACCAAATGCTAAAAAAATAAAAATTAACAATAAGCCAAGACTAAATTAAACAGCGTATCCGCAAACACACTACATATCTGAGATCCTGGCATAAAGCAACCTATGCAAAATATCTTGTAAATATTAAGTAAACTTTCATTTTGAAATTTGTGCCCTTGCAATTAAATAGTTTGTGCAAAAAATTCCAAGTGACATGCTTGTTTCAAGTATTCCTCCCATTCTCTATTTAAAATAGTATTAATATATACATCTAATAAGAAAATTGACCACACTTCACAAAACGTATAATTACAATCTATAATTACAAATTCCAACTATAATCACTTGTGAAGTTTTAACCTAAAACATCCCCTTTTACTGACTTCACTCTAATGACAAACAAAATTAGGCAGATGAAGCAAACTTCTCTGGTTTACTCTGTGCACAAAAGACGGCAAACATAACACTGGCTAGTCTACCCAAAGGTGGCAAATATACTCACAATCATTTTGGGAGGCCACCTTCTTTGTTTCTGGTTGTTCTGAAAAATGAATAATTTACATTACTGCTTGTACTTGCATTAAGATACTCTATTTGGTAACCATGTCTTAAGACTTGCTGGCTCTGCAAGCAAAAAATATTAAATGTAAAATTTCCTTAAACTGGAATCAAGCAAATATGTCCTCTTTCAAAAGGGTGAACCCCACTCCAGTCACAATTTATGTGGTGGCAATGATTCCTGTAGTATTTGTATTAATCACTCTCTCAGAGAAAGGGACAGAAATAAGAGGAAATACCGTTTAATTAGAAGCAAATGTATTTTTATTTCAAGTAGTGCACTTTCCATGTTTACTGTACAGTAAAAATCAATGACATTTTTTATAAAAAATGGACTTATCAGGCATAAATATTTCCTTTAGTTAAATGTGCTGTTTACTATAATGTCAAGTCCAAGTGCTTTAATGATGCACGTTCTAAAACGATGCCCAAAATGTATTAAATGAAGTAAAATTTTAAACCCATCAACTCCTTCACACAAATCTGCATGTTCATGCAGCTATGAATTAGTTTTGACCAAAATATGATTAACATGAATATACAACAGCTAATGTGTTTTTTTTTTTTTTTTTTAAGTCAAAGGGATTAATTTTCTTTTAGGAAACCAAAAATAAACTTTACTATGACAAATACTAGACATTTATAAACAGGTTAAGTAAGCAAAAGGTTCCTGCCTTTGAAAGGAGAGGGCAATCCCTCCCAGTGTGTTCTATTGTCCAGACTTGTCGGAGAGTCATCTATACACGAAATAAAAAGAACACGTCATGAACTGGCTAAGCATGGTTATTGCTGCCTTTCTGGATACGAAATGTATGTGATGTCCTTTAAAATTAGATTGTATTTAAAGAAAGAAAAAAAAAAATAGGTACCTTCCACAAAATATTTACATAATTGGTAATCACAAAAAGGCAATACAGAATTTAGTGTTTATATGAAACTGATATTACATCCAAAGATTTTAAATTTTTTTTTTTTTGGAACTTCAGACATCAGGGAAGTTATAAACTTTATCAAAAATTCAATGAAATTTAAAGGATCATCAATGATCTCAAATTATTTTTATATTCTAAACAGTAGATTCATTTTAACTTGGCAAGAATAACAGAAAAATATATTCAGAAATATATCTGTCCTCAAAACAATTCTCCTAGTCAATAACAGGGAACACTGCGTTGTGCATTAAAAAGCTAAAGCAATAACAATCATGTACTTTTCATACGCCCTTGGCGGAAAACTAAAATAATTCATAGAGGAAATGTTTAATATACAGATAAGGAAATGGTTTTTATGAAATGATTACCTCTGCATCAAAAAAGCTTGACTAACTTCATAATGATTACAGAAACACATCATAAACACAGTTGATGAGTTTATTATAACGAGTGTATGTATATACAGCTACGATTTACAATCATTTGCAAAACTAAACTTTTCTTGCATGACAGGATAGCTTGTTCAACTTCAATCACTTTAGTTTCTGCACATGCAATATGCAAATATCTTACAGTCATTACAAGTAAAATTGAAAATCCTTTTTATGGTTAAGCTTACAAATTCCGTGCTAGCTCACACATTCCTACCATGTCTAAGGTTAATTTTTTGTGTTTCATTTCACGCCACAAAAAGGTGTTAGGTAAGGTAGCGGGCATCTTTAAATGAGGCGTGCGTGCGAGGGCGCAATTCAATGCAATGGCGCCCTATCCGAGGTTTTGTTACGCAGACACACCATCCCATCTCAGCCCTGAACTGAGTAAACCGATTTGAAATGTAGTAGACCTATAACTAAAGCATGTTGCTCAAGAGTAGCCAAAAGTTCTTAGTCGAAAATTGAGCGCGCAGGGTCACATAAATTATTACCCTTTCCAACTACGCTAAGAAAACGGTGGCTCAACAATAAAGATTTAACATTGACTTCTAGAATGTAACACTTACACAAATCAGCATACCGACACAAGTCTGAACGAACAGAAAATAACCGCAAAACAATTTCTTTATCGACAACAACATACCTGCATCTTCCAAAGGCCTCTTCTGACCTCCATATCCAAAATCGTTGGTGTTTGCCGGGGGAGGAGCGCCACCTCCGTCCCCACCAATTTTTGCAGCAATCTGACAAAATAAAAATGTTCATCTCTTTTGTAAAGAAAGGCACAGCTGAAAACAATACTGGATTCAAACCTATTGTTTAAACACCACTTATAAACGTCGGTACACTGTACCGCAATAAATTAAGGCATACCTTTACATACGGTGATTAAACAGAAAAGCAAAATCAGAGAGTAAGGCATTTGTAAAAAAAAAAAAAAAAATACAGAAAGGACTTTATAACTCTCTTTACATAAGGGGTCACCATGGTTAAATGTTTTTCTTAAAGGACGTTTAACTAGAAGCGACGACATTAATTCTACAATACTACTTGATTTAGTATTTACCTATTCATGGTTCAACACAAATGGGAAAAGGGTGCGATTATCGGCAGACTGGATCTATAATAAGTTTTAAATTATTCGCTTCATGCTTGTTGTAAAACGTGAATACAGTCCAGCAAAAATGGACATACCAATCACAATATTAATTTTTCTAAATGTTTTAACAAGGCCCATGCGTTCACCAACCGCATGCTAAGGCCCTGCACTGTCTAGTTAAAACACGTACACACAAAAGGCCTTAGAATCTAAAAATACCAACCTGTCTAGCTCTTTGCAAGGCGTCCTTGAATGCGTCGTTCATACCCCCACCAGACACCGAAGACGGAGGAGCAACACTCGAGTAATCGGCCATTCCGAAATATTATTCTATCGCAACTCCTCAACTCGTGCAAGAAAGCAGAAGATGGCCGCCTCGACAAGAGAAACTGGTGTTACTGCGCCACGGGGGCGGGACAGCTGACGAGACTATCAACCAAGGTCTCGCGAGCGCTTTACATTCGCACAGCTCATTGCGCGGGCTCATTGTATTGCACTATTTAACATTACTGTAATTTAACATTTCACGTGAATTCTTTACACCATTTTCAGGTAGATGTTATATTATTATTATTTTTATATTTAATATTTAATATAAAGTATGAGACTGTGAGTCAGACTGTGAATGACTTATTCTTGGGGAATTAGAATTAAAAATAATGGACTCATGGTTTTGAATATCATTATTGGCGTCATGCGTTTGACACTGAGAAGGTCAGTGTACCAGAGGACAATATTTAAAAGATTGTGTATGAGTTTTTTTGTGATCAAGTGTTTATTGAAAGCAGATCAAATACAACTGTGCAATGACAATTATCCAAATAAAATAATAATCATGAAGTTATCCATCCATTTTCCAACCTGCTGAATCCGAACACAGGGTCACGGGGGTCTGCTGGAGCCAATCCCAGCCAACACAGGGCACAAGGCAGGAACCAATCCTGGGCAGGGTGTCAACCCACCGCAGGACACACACAAACACACACTAGGGACAATTTTGAATCGCCATTCCACCTAACCTGCATGTCTTTGGACTGTGGGAGGAAACCGGAGCGTCCAGAGGAAACCCACGCAGACACAGGGAGAATATACAAACTCCACGCAGGGAGAACCCAGGAAGCAAACCCGGGTCTCCTAACTGCGAGGCAGCAGCGCTACCACTGCGCCACTGTGCCGCCATCATGAAGTTATATAAAAATAAAAACTCCTCTGATGCCCTCTTACCCTATTCCTTTGATGTATACCCACATTGTGTGAGGATCAAAATGCCTGATCTGACAATAGAGAAGAGAAGAGCCACTGCTGGTTCAGGAGACCCTAAATCCTACAGGGATTAGAATAAAAATATCTGAGGTACTATAAGTATTTTCATAGAATTGCTAGAAGATGTAAAGGTAACAAATTTAGACCAAAGGGTAACAACAGTGGGGCATTCCCAAAATATATAAAGAATGGTTCCTAGAGGCCTAGTTTGACACAGAAATCAGAAAGGATCAAAAAATCAGTAAATCATCTTCTAGGGGTCAGGTAACCCAATATACTTGATCTGGATATTTTGAAGATATGGGTTCCTTGATGATTTGGCAATGTTTTACAAACAATGGGTGTATTTTATAATTTTGGGACATGTATCTTATTCTGATTATCTGAAGAGGTGTATACAGTGCATCTGGAAAGTATTCACATCACATCACTTTTTCCACATTTTGTTATGTTACAGCCTTATTCCAAAATGGATTAAATTCATTTTTTTCCTCAGAATTCTACACACAACACCCCATAATGACAACATGAAAAAAGTTTACTTGAGATTTTTGCAAATTTATTAAAAATAAAAAAATTGAGAAAGCACATGTACATAAGTATTCACAGCCTTTGCCATGAAGCTCAAAATTGATCTCAGGTGCATCCTGTTTACCCTGATCATCCTTGAGATGTTTTTGTAGCTTAATTGGAGTCCACCTGTGGTAAATTCAGTTGACTGGACATGATTTGGAAAGGCACACACCTGTCTATATAAGGTCCCACAGTTGACAGTTCATGTCAGAGTAATTGTCTGTAGACCTCCGAGACAGGATTGTCTCGAGGCACAAATCTCGGGAAGGTTACAGAAAAATTTCTGCTGCTTTGAAGGTCCAGAGGTGGAGAGTGTGGAAAGAGGAGAACCTTCCAGAAGGACAACCATCTCTGCGGCAATCCACCAATCAGGCCTGTATGGTAGAGTGGCCGGACGGAAGCCACTCCTTACTAAAAGGCACATGGCAGCCCTGGGAGTTTGCCAAAAGGCACCTGAAGGACTCTCAGACCATGAGAAACAAAACTCTCTGGTTTGATGTGACAAAGATTGAACTCTTTGGTGTGAATGCCAGGCATCACGTTTGGAGGAAACCAGGCACCGCTCATCACCAGGCCAATACCATCCCTACAGTGAAGCATGGTGGTGGCAGCATCATGCTGTGGGGATGTTTTCCAGCGGCAGGAACTGGGAGACTAGTCAGGATAAAGGGAAAGATGACTGCAGCAATGTACAGAGACATCTTGGATGAAAACCTGCTCCAGAGCGCTCTTGACCTCAGACTGGGGCGACGGTTCATCTTTCAGCAGGACAACGACCCTAAGCACATAGCCAAGATATCAAAGGAGTGGCTTCAGGACAACTCTGTAAATGTCTTTGAGTGGCCCAGCCAGAGCACAGACTTGAATCCGATTGAACATCTCTGGAGAGATCTTAAAATGGCTGTGCACTGACGCTTCCCATCCAACCTGATGGAGCTTGAGAGGTGCTGCAAAAAGGAATGGGCGAAACTGGCCAAGGATAGGTGTGCCAAGCTTGTGGCATCATATTCAAAAAGACTTGAGGCTGTAATTGCTGCCAAAGGTGCATCGACAAAGTATTGAGCAAAGGCTGTGAATACTTATGTACATGTAATTTCTCAATTTTTTTATTTTTAATAAATTTGCAAAAACCTCAAGTAAACTTTTTCCACGTTGTCATTATGGGGTGTTGTGTGTAGAATTCTGAGGAAAAAAATGAATTTAATCCATTTTGGAATAAGGCTGTAACATAACAAAATGTGGAAAAAGTGATGCGCTGTGAATACTTTCTGGAGGCACTGTATAAACCAAATGTGACAGATTAAACCAGAATAAAACCAAATTAGGACAGAATTAAAGAGAAATATCACAAATTATGAGGGTATTCAAGGTGAAAGGTGAACATTTTCAGCCTAGAGAGAAGACTGGTGTAAAGATGATATGGTCTGCTAATGTGCTGATGAAGAATAACTGACTACAGTGGTTGAAGAGGTGACAATGATGAGGGTGAAAGGGTTGAGACTCACAGAGAGAATGGTGAAACATGGATGGATATGTTAGTTGAAAGCCCAAAAAGAATATATCTTATCCCTTGAGCCCTTGAGCAATACCCTTAACCAAGTGCTGAGTGCTATAAATGCAAAGAATTATTATTATTATTATTATTACTCTGAGTGATCAGTTTATTAGATGATACACTTGCTCTTCCCACATTATTGAGTACTCCGCCAGTGACTCCATTAGACAGATACATATCTGCTATTCAAAGCAGGGAGGCAGTTTCCCATCATATTATGCATAAAAAGCTAT
Organism: Polypterus bichir lapradei; assembly: GCA_026402145.1. NCBI lineage: Eukaryota > Metazoa > Chordata > Cladistia > Polypteriformes > Polypteridae > Polypterus > Polypterus bichir. Next base: position 1,146,987 of record JANRMT010062857.1, read on the forward strand.
GAACATGGAAAAGTAACCATTGCTAGCGGTGTCACACTTGGTGATGATATCATCAGATCTTCTTATGGTAGAAATCTTTGTGTCATTTTTGATTCCTCCCTTTCTTATTCCACCCATGTTAATCACATGAAGAAACTTTCTTAATTCTACTTTCATAACATATCCCAATTTGCTTATTGCTCTCCTTTTCTAATGCTGAGAAACTTGTTCTTGCTTTTATTACATCTTGTTTTGACTACTGTAACTCCCTATAACTGGCAGGTGCTCTTTTAATGTGCCACCACAGCTCCAGTTGGTTCAGTGCTCTACTGCAAAAGTACTGCAAAAGTCTTTACACAGACCTGCAACAGCAAGTGCATTATACCTTTCCTGCTCTGCCTTCATTGGCTCCCTGTGTCTTACAGGATTGAGTATAAAATTCTATTATTAACCTATAAAGCTTTAAATGGCCTTACACTGGACTACATCAGTATCCTCTAAATCACTAGGCTCCTGTTCACCTACTAAGATCCACTGATTCTGGCACTGATTTGTTGCACCACAAACTAACTTGCACTCTATGGGTGAGAAAGCCTTTAGCTCTGTTGCACCCATTATTTGGAACAACCTCCCTAAATTAATTAGATAAGACAAATCTATTCATTCTTTTAAAAAACAACTTAAAACTCCTTTGTTCAGGAAGGGATTAAACTTACACTGACATTCTGATCCTTCTTTCAGTCTACACTCTTTGTTTAGATGCTCAGGGTAACATATTTATATCACAAATTATGTTAATTATTTGAAGGTTTCCTGTAGTATTTTGTATATTTTGTATCTTTATTCTGGTTTATTGGCTCGTATTCTAATTCAAGGCTTTGTGTTTCCGTTATTTAATGTTTTATGTGGATGGTATTTGTATAAAATGTTGTATATGCTCTGTTGTTCAGTTCAAATTTCTGTGAAGCTCTATGATCACGGGAAAAGTGATATTTAAAAATGTACTGTATTATTATTATTATTATGCATTATTGCAACAAGTAGATACACTCAAGATTAGTAGAAAGAAGAATAATTACCTTTAACAGTACAATAATTATTTTAACAGTACAGTTTAATTGTACTGTATGTTGAGAATGAACCATCACCCAAAAGATTTCCCACCAAGTAAGAGACAGTACTGAGGCACACTTTACTTTTTATAGATAGGGTATGGTGGCCAGTGATCCAACCTGCTGGTCCATGTGGTACTTACATGTTCTCTGTGTCATCAGGGGTTTTCTTTGGATACTGTGGATTTCATTTCAAAGACATATATGTTATGTTATTAAACAGTTCCAAATTGGTGTTGTTTGGGCTGTAAGAATAGGCCCGGTTATGGACTGTCAGCTGGTCCAAGGCTTGTTTCTGCCTTGCACCTAAAAGCTGCTAAACTTTAACCCATCTTTATTTTCTAGTTTTCATTTATGTCATAAATTCTTAGGGCCACCTATGTGTATAACATGAGCCTAGGACATGAGATCAAAAGGTTGCAAGCACCTTTATGACTTCCAAACTGATCTATCAGCTTCAAATGTCAGATTTATATTTTGATGTTTCAAATTACTTAATGATTCATTTATATTTTCCTTACACTTTTTGGTACTAAGTAAAGTAGTATGATATTTAGCAAAAGTATTGCACAGCTGAATAAGTGGATAAGTACATTACAGTCTATAGTTTGAGAAACAGGTTGAGAAACAGAAAAAGTTTGAGAAACAGCCTTACAGGTCATTCGTTTGCTTCTTGCTTAAATACATGCCAAATACCAGTGTCATCTGCAACAGTGAAAAGATGGCTCTGGGGTGCTGGCTGAAGGTACAGGGTTTCAAATTAAAATTCATACCTGAAACTGGCAAATAAAAAGAAAAGATTAAAATGGACAAAAGAGAGACATTGAACAGAAGATAACTGGAAAAGTATATTATGGTCAGCATCCTAGATTCATTTTCTCAGTGTTTTTTCAAGCAGAATTATTTACAGTTCACTTTGTTCATAATCCTGCGGTGGGCTGGCACCCTGCCTGGGATTTGTTCCTGCCTTGCGCCCTGTGTTGGCTGGGATTGGCTCCAGCAGACCTCCGTGACCCTGTTTTAGGATATAGCGGGTTGGATAATGGATGGATGGATGGATTTATTCATAAACTGTTCAAATCATTAACGTTTACCTTTCAGTTAAAAATGCTGCAGCAAGAAACTTAAATAGGAACATTATATTTCTATATTGACTTCTGGACCTGTTTTACTTCAGTTTATACAGTTGTAGACTTCAGCAAGTGCTCTTGAATTTGCAAAATGATTACAATTTTGGGACTTACCAATGACGCTAAACTTGAAAGAGCCTTACACATGCTACTTTCTCATCATGGAGAAGAATCCAGCAATTATATGCCTTTCTTTCAAATAAGAAAATTATTTTTTAAATTGTTTGCTGGCCTAATGCTGTCCAGAAAATGCCTGGACAACTGGTGGTTAGCTCTGCTAAAAGACAGCCCCAGAGACTTGTGTTTTAGTCATGAAGAGTGTATCATCTGCATGTTCTTTCTGTGTTACTTTTGCTTGTCCTTTTCACATTTAAGTTATTTGTGTCATTATGCTAAAAATGTATATTTTGAAATGTTCATATTTTTTAAATTTATTTTCAATTTTAATGCAGTGCCATTCTATGTTTTATGGGCACAGGTATTTTGTTGTACCCATTACCATCACAATATGGGGGCTCCTAGGAGTTGTGTCACGACTTAATTCTACTGCACCTATTAAAATGGCAGCACTAGTTTCTCTTTATCCTAGTATTTGAATAAAACTTCATTTACTATTTCTTGAGTTTCTTTTTGATTTTGTGCTCTTTGTTTCTGTTTTTGACTACAGTTTTTGATTAGTTAGTTTATTCCTTGCCTTTCTGGTCTGGACAGTATTCTGCCTCTTGTCTCCCCTTATTTCCCCTTGTCTCCTGATCATCCTTCTCTGTCATTTTTAGGATACACTTGTTTTTTTTTAATTGTCCTTTTTAGGACATCTACTTTTGTTTCCTTCTTTGGGGCTTAGGCAGTTGTTAAAACTTTCATTTTCAGGACAGGTCTCTCATTTTTGTTACAGGCATAACAGTTCAAATCTAAATACAGTGGTGTGAAAAACTATTTGCCCCCTTCCTGATTTCTTATTCTTTTGCATGTTTGTCACACAAAATGTTTCTGATCATCAAACACATGTAACCATTAGTCAAATATAACACAAGTAAACACAAAATGCAGTTTTTAAATGATGGTTTTTATTATTTAGGGAGAAAAAAATCCAAACCTACATGGCCCTGTGTGAAAAAGTAATTGCCCCCTGAACCTAATAACTGGTTGGGCCACCCTTAGCAGCAATAACTGCAATCAAGCGTTTGCGATAACATGCAATGAGTCTTTTACAGCGCTCTGGAGGAATTTTGGCCCACTCATCTTTGCAGAATTGTTGTAATTCAGCTTTATTTGAGGGTTTTCTAGCATGAACCGCCTTTTTAAGGTCATGCCATAGCATCTCAATTGGATTCAGGTCAGGACTTTGACTAGGCCACTCCAAAGTCTTCATTTTGTTTTTCTTCAGCCATTCAGAGGTGGATTTGCTGGTGTGTTTTGGGTCATTGTCATGTTGCAGCACCCAAGATCGCTTCAGCTTGAGTTGACGAACAGATGGCCGGACATTCTCCTTCAGGATTTTTTGGTAGACAGTAGAATTCATGGTTCCATCTATCACAGCAAGCCTTCCAGGTCCTGAAGCAGCAAAACAACCCCAGACCATCACACTACCACCACCATATTTTACTGTTGGTATGATGTTCTTTTTCTGAAATGCTGTGTTCCTTTTACGCCAGATGTAACGGGACATTTGCCTTCCAAAAAGTTCAACTTTTGTCTCATCAGTCCACAAGGTATTTTCCCAAAAGTCTTGGCAATCATTGAGATGTTTCTTAGCAAAATTGAGACGAGCCCTAATGTTCTTTTTGCTTAACAGTGGTTTGCGTCTTGGAAATCTGCCATGCAGGCCGTTTTTGCCCAGTCTCTTTCTTATGGTGGAGTCGTGAACACTGACCTTAATTGAGGCAAGTGAGGCCTGCAGTTCTTTAGACGTTGTCCTGGGGTCTTTTGTGACCTCTCGGATGAGTCGTCTCTGCGCTCTTGGGGTAATTTTGGTCGGCTGGCCACTCCTGGGAAGGTTCACCACTGTTCCATGTTTTTGCCATTTGTGGATAATGGCTCTCACTGTGGTTCGCTGGAGTCCCAAAGCTTTAGAAATGGCTTTATAACCTTTACCAGACTGATAGATCTCAGTTACTTCTGTTCTCATTTGTTCCTGAATTTCTTTGGATCTTGGCATGATGTCTAGCTTTTGAGGTGCTTTTGGTCTACTTCTCTGTGTCAGGCAGCTCCTATTTAAGTGATTTCTTGATTGAAACAGGTGTGGCAGTAATCAGGCCTGGGGGTGGCTACAGAAATTGAACTCAGGTGTGATACACCACAGTTAGGTTATTTTTTAACAAGGGGGCAATTACTTTTTCACACAGGGCCATGTAGGTTTGGATTTTTTTTCTCCCTAAATAATAAAAACCATCATTTAAAAACTGCATTTTGTGTTTACTTGTGTTATATTTGACTAATGGTTACATGTGTTTGATGATCAGAAACATTTTGTGTGACAAACATGCAAAAGAATAAGAAATCAGGAAGGGGGCAAATAGTTTTTCACACCACTGTATGAGGTATTGCTCTTTCAGTTTAAATAGTTCATTGCCAGTATATTTTCCTGGCAGTGAATGGTTTTAAGGCTGTCAGCTTACTTGATGTTTATGTATGTATTGCTGTATTTTGTCAGATGATGATGATGTCAGAATGTATCACCAATATCAGATGTTAATCAAGGCAGACCAGGCAGAAGCATTCCATCTTTTGATTGATTTTTTTTGTTACGAGAATGATATATAAACTTCCAAGCCTCACTAGTCACTAGCAAAAGAGAGACAGACATTATTATTTAGGTAAGTCAATATTAATATTAGAGAAGTCTGCACACATAAAAGAAAATTCTGCCATGGTCCCACGACTTTGAGCTTTAGACATTATATAAGAATTAATTGAATTTAATTAGTACTAGCCATTATGAATGTAGAGAAAAGCCAAGAAAAATGACACCTTTTATTGGCTAAATTTACAATTTACAAGTGTGAAATAATGGCTACCAAGTCTCTGAAAGATGTATTTTTTTCATCATTCATTTGTTTTTCACTAAAATGTTGTTGGTTGCAAGGTCTCATAAAAGTGAAAGAAGGACTTGATTTCAGCTTCTACATTAATAAAAGCTTTCAATAAGTGTGTATATACTTTGGATATCCAATACACATGTATACATTACAGTGCATCCGGAAAGTATTCACAGCGCATCACTTTTTCCACATTTTGTTATGTTACAGCCTTATTCCAAAATGGATTAAATTATTTTTTTTCCTCAAAATTCTACACACAACACTCCATAATGACAACGTGAAAAAAGTTTACTTGAGATTTTTGCAAATTTATTAAAAATAAAAAAATTGAGAAAGCACATGTACATAAGTATTCACAGCCTTTGCCATGAAGCTAAAAAATTGAGCTCAGGTGCATCCTATTTCCCCTGATCATCCCTGAGATGTCTCTGCAGCTTAATTGGAGTCCACCTGTGGTAAATTCAGTTGATTGGACATGATTTGGATAGGCACACACCTGTCTATATAAGGTCCCACAGTTGACAGTTCATGTCAGAGCACAAACCAAGCATGAAGTCAAAGGAATTGCCTGTAGACCTCCGAGACAGGATTGTTTTGAGGCACAAATCTGGGGAAGGTTACAGAAAAATTTCTGCTGCTTTGAAGGTCCCAATGAGCATAGTGGCCTCCAACATCCGTAAGTGGAAGAAGTTCGAAACCACCAGGACTCTTCCTACAGCTGGCTGGCCATCTAAACTGAGCGATCGGGGGAGAAGGGCCTTAGTCAGGGAGGTGACCAAGAACCCGATTGTCACTTTGTCAGAGCTCCAGAGGTCCTCTGTGGAGAGAGGAGAATCTTCCAAAAGGACAACCATCTCTGCAGCAATCCACCAATCAGGCCTGTATGGTAGAGTGGCCAGACGGAAGCCACTCCTTAGTAAAAGGCACATGGCAGCCCACCTGGAGTTTGCCAAAAGGCACCTGAAGGACTCTCAGAACATGAGAAACAAAATTCTCTGGTCTGATGAAACAAAGATTGAACTCTTTGGTGTGAATGCCAGGCATCACGTTTGGAGGAAACCAGGCACCGCTCATCACCAGGCCAATACCATCCCTACAGTAAAGCATGGTGGTGGCAGCATCATGCTGTGGGGATGTTTTTCAGTGGCAGGAACTGGGAGACTAGTCAGGATAAAGGGAAAGATGACTGCAGCAATGTACAGAGACATCTTGGATGAAAACCTGCTCCAGAGTGCTCTTGACCTCAGACTGGGGCGACGGTTCATCTTTCAGCAGGACAACGACTCTAAGCACACAGCCAAGATATCAAAGGAGTGGTTTCAGGGCAACTCTGTGAATGTCCTTGAGTGGCCCAGCCAGAGCCCAGACTTGAATCTGATTGAACATCTCTGGAGAGATTTAAAAATGGCTGTGCACTGACGCTTCCCATCCAACCTGATGGAGCGTGAGAGGTGCTGCAAAGAGGAATGGGCGAAACTGGCCAAGGATAGGTGTGCCAAGCTTGTGGCATCATATTCAAAAAGACTTGAGGCTGTAATTGCTGCCAAAGGTGCATCGACAAAGTATTGAGCAAAGGCTGTGAATACTTATGTACATGTGATTTCTCCGTTTTTTATTTTTAATAAATTTGCAAAAACCTCAAGTAAACATTTTTCACATTGTTATTATGGGGTGTTGTGTGCAGAATTCTGAGGAAAAAAATGAATTTAATCCATTTTGGAATAAGGCTGTAACATAACAAAATGTTGAAAAAGTGATGCGCTGTGAATACTTTCCGGATGCACTGTATATGTTGTGATAGGAGGTGGACCATTTGGCAGTCCTCTTGTCCTAGACAAATACAAAAAAGGCAAAAGATTAAGAAGAAAGTGGCACTTTTTTAACAAAAGTAAATTTAATGATTACTGGAATAAGACAAGGTACAAATAAACAAAGACAAAAAAAATTCACTCCTTGCAGGAATGGTTATTTCGATGTTAAACCCCTGCCTATCCAGTTGAACGGCTCGCCAAAATACCAGCTGAAATTTACACAATACACAAATGCTCTCCTTGTTTTACCCACTGGTTTTCTGTATCACTTTTTTAATAATTGCCTTTCTTTGTCCCACCACCTGAGCTTTCAATACAAACTCTCCTCCCAAAGTTAGACTCAGAATCTGGTAGTAAAAAGAGCTGTGTGTCTTTCCTTCTTTTCTTCTCTCTTTTTCTCTCTGGACCTCACCTCCCTCTGTAAAATAATTGTTCACCACTCCTTTTCTGACTCTGTACTCAATTAGTATTTTAAACCCCATCCAACGATCCCTTACTGCCTAATCCCTGGAATCCCTTGCAGGTTCAGGGATGTCTTAAATTTGTTTTGGAGACACCAGGCTTCCTGCCCACCACCTCATACACACATGTTATTAAGTGGTAGATTGAGCAAAATTTATAATTTATCTCTGGCTCTATTCATTTTTATTGAGATGTAGAATAATTGAAAATTTGGTTTCATTTTTATATTTTTCTAGTAATTTGTTATTAAATAGGTATGTTTATTTTATTGTTTTGCTTTGATTATATTATGCTGCCTTTTTAATTTTCTGTGGAAGTCACTGTTTTGGTGCCCTGTTGGGATGGCATGTCATTAGGAGATGTTCCCCAGTTAGGTCCATAAATATTTGAACAGAGACAACTTTTTTCTAATTTTGGTTCTGTACATTACCACAATGAATTTTAAATGAAACAACTCAGATGCAGTTGAAGTGCAGACTTTCAGCTTTAATTCAGTGGGGTGAACAAAAAGATTGCATAAAAATGTGAGGCAACTAAAGCATTTTTTAACACAATCCCTTCATTTCAGGGGCTCAAAAGTAATTGTACAATTGACTCAAAGGCTATTTCATGGGCAGGTGTGGGCAAGTCCGTTGTTATGTCATTATCAATTAAGCAGATAAAAGTCCTAAAGTTGATTTGAGGTGTGGTGCTTGTATGTGGAAGATTTTGCTGTGAACAGACAACATGCGGTCAAAGGAGCTCTCCATGCAGGTGAAAGAAGCCATCCTTAAGCTGCGAAAACAGAAAAAAACCCATCTGAGAAATTGCTACAATATTACGAGTGGCAAAATCTACAGTTTGGTACATCCTGAGAAAGAAAACAAGCACTGGCGAACTCAGCAACGCAAAAAGACCTGGACGTCCACGGAAGACAACAGTGGCGGATGATCAAAGAAACATTTCCGTGGTGAAGAGAAACCCCTTCACAACAGCCAACCAAGTGAACAACACTCTCCAGGGGGTAGGCGTATCGATATCCAAGTCTACCATAAAGAGAAGACTGCATACAAAGTAAATACAGAGGGTGCACTGCAAGGTGCAAGCCACTCATAAGCCTCAAGAATAGAAAGGCTAGATTAGACTTTGCTAAAGAAAATCTAAAAAAGCCAGCACAGTTCTGGAAAAATATTCTTTGGACAGATGAAACCAAGATCAACCTCTACCAGAATGATGGCAAGAAAAAAGTATGGAGAAGGCGTGGAACAGATCATTATCCAAAGCATATCACATCATCTGTAAAACACGGTGGAGGCAGTGTGATGGCTTGTGCGTGCATGGCTGCCAGTGGCACTGGGACTCTAGTGTTTATTGATGATGTGACACAGGACAGAAACAGCCGAATGAATTCTGAGGTGTTCAGAGACATACTGTCTGCTCAAATCCAGCTAAATGCAGTCAAATTGATTGGGCAGCATTTCCTGATACAGATAGACAATGACCCAAAACATATAGCCAAAGCAACCGAGGAGTTTATTAAAGCAAAGAAGTGGAAAATTCTAGAATGGCCAAGTCAATCACCTGATCTTAAACCAATTGAGCATGCATTTAACTTGTTGAAGACTAAACTTCGGACAGAAAGCTCCACAAACAAACAGCAACTGAAAGCCACTGCAGTAAAGGCCTGGCAGAGCATTAAAAAGAAGGATGTCCATGAGTTTAAGATTTCAGGCTGTCATTGCCAGCAAAGGGTTTTCAACCAAGTATTAGAAATAAACATTTTATTTCCAGTTATTTAATTTGTCCAATTACTTTTCAGCCCCTGAAATAAAGGGATTGTTTTAAAAAAATGCTTTAGTTGCCTCACATTTTTATGCAATCTTTTTGTTCAACCCACTGAATTAAAGCTGAAAGTCTGAACGTCAATGGCATTTGAGTGGTTTCATTTAAAATTCATTGTGGTAATGTACAGAACCAAAATTAGAAAAAAGTTGTCTCTGTCCAAATATTTATGGACATAACAGAGCTAGTGCTGTTTTGGCAATGGTATGTAAGCTGGCATTATGGATACACTCAAAACAAAGTTATCATTGGAATTAATTTGTTCGTGAATTTTTGACTTTGACTTTTGGTTCTTATTTTTGACTCATTTATTGAGTTTGCATATAGGGTTTAGTAGTACTTAGTTTGATACAAGCCTGTTCTGATTTATGTTTTCATCTCCTAGTCCACTTCATTTACCTTAATGACCTGCCAATATTCCAACCTTCTGGCAGAACACTACTGGTAGCTGCTGGTGCCTCTGCATCCCTTAAACTTTTGCTGTGTTTAAAGGGCAAAGTCTTCGAGGCACTTGCTGTGAGGCGTTCTCTAATATTGGGATGTTACGCTCCCTCACAATTTCTTTAATAACCATGCGCTCTGTAGCAGCCAGAATGTGTTATCACCTCCAATGTCTTCTCCCTGGGCTCAAGTTCTCTTTTGTCAGAGGACCAGCCATCCTTGTTTAGTACTGGGTCGACTGACCTCTAAAGAAGAACTTGACACAGTTCCACAGGCCATCTCTGTCACACATTCATGCTTATGGCCTGGAGTAATAAATACCCTTTCAAGTCACACAGCACACATACAAGCTATAGTACCCCATTGCTACCCCTGTGCCTTCACACTAGAACCTACAGGGCTTTTTCTGATGTCACTATAACACTGTCTTGACTAGAAGTAACTTTTAGGACTTTGTCCTAGCCTATGGCATCCAGTTGATTTGCTTTCTTGCAGCACCTGCTCAAAATGCTTATACTTAGAGATGTTCATTATCCCTACCTCATTCCCTATTAATACTAATTCTGCTTCTTGTACCTGTTATCAATTAGGGGATTAACCTAGGGTTGCCAAACGTCCCTTATATATGGGACATGTCCCATATTTGATCATTTTGTCCCCTGTCCAGTACTGACCTTTCAGGGACACCCAAATGTCCCGTATTTAGTTCATTTTCAAATTTTGTAATAAAAATATATTTTTACTACCTTCTTACAGTACTTAGTTGTAACTTTATAAGTAATTATGCTTTCTTTTCTCAAATTCTCATGATGAAAATAACCCAAATGTAATGAGGAAACTAGTGTTTACTGCCTGTTTGCAACTTGTTCAGTTGCTATGGTTGGCTGAGGACAGCGACACTTACCATTTTGCTCTCCAGCCACGCTGCTGTGCAGTTCTATATCAGCATTGCAACATACAGTTTCAAAAAAGTGTGTTGTTACTACTTGCCACGGCCCACTTTTTTTCTAACTTAAAAACTAATCCATTCATCCATCCCAAGATACTAAAACGTAAGTGTAAATTTCGTGATGAATATTCTATGGACATTTATCTAACAAGGCAGAAGCTGTTTTGAAACAAACTGTGATGTATGTAATTGCACTTTTAGTAAATAATTTTCAAATGATTTTACTTTTGTTTTGTTTTGTTTTCCTCCTAACCCATTAAAATCCTTGTTTTATGTTTTTAACTTACAGTATGTCTCTACTTTTATATACTATATTGGTCTGGGTGTATAGAGGGCATGTATAAATTTATACATACTGTATAGTAATATAGAGAGATTTTAAGTATAGTCCCGTATTTCTAATTTTCTAATCTGGCAACCCTAGATTAACCACATGTATACCATTTGTGCCAAACAGGACTGTGTTTCAATATTCAGTTCAAACAGAAAAAATGGAAAAATCTGGATATTCAATATTACCTATACCAAAGTTATGGAAATATTTATATTTTGGTCAATGCTTTTCTATCCCACTTATTTTATGTTTACAGAATACACCAGTAAGCTTTACTATACATTTAAATGAAATAAAATGACTAGATTTGAACTAATTATGTGCTTTAAACAAGCACACGGAAATGCTCTGACAAAACTGGCCCCCATGCCACTGTATAATCCTTTAATTCCATGCTGAATATAAATATTTTTCAGTATTTGAGATATACTGGAAGTCATCTTATTCTCCTGTTGAGATGCTGTAAAACAAGAAAATAGATTATTTTTAATGACTTCTTGCCACATTTATAGCACTCATTAATCAAATCCATTATTTATTAAACAATATATAAAATATATCATTGCTATTGTTATTAAAATACGTTTAGTTGACAAATTATGCATATTGTGAAAAGTAAAAACTGTCATACTCTAATGACCAAAACCTTCAAACGTTATTAGATCTCATCTGTCCATAGTCAATTGTAAGTAATTTAAGATAGTTTAAGAAATCTAAAGTGAATCATTAATAAAATTTATGATAGCCTGCTTTTTCCTGCTAGTTTTACATGAATCCTGAGCATAGAGTGGCAGCAATGAGCAGACAGCAGGAACTAACACCAGAGAGAAAGACAGTCTATCAAAGGACATGCTCATACTGGGTCAATTTATAATTGTCATTCAAGTTAACAGAATACAGTACTTACAGAATATAGGAAGAAACCCCTATGCATGGCAAGCCAAATTAACATTTAAAGATATCTCTAAATGAATTTCAGATATCTTAAAATACAGTTCACTTTTTAAGATATCTGAAACTTGTTTCTGGATATCTCAAAATATACTCCTTTACATTTCAAGATATCTCAAATACATTTTCAGATATTCTAAGATAACTCAAATGAATCTTGCATGCATTTTAAAAAATCTGAAATTCATCTTGAGATACCACAAAATTACTTAGAAAATTTCCTATTCTTCCAATTGGACATCCTATCTCTTTTAAAATATCATGAAATGCATTTGAGATATCCTGAAAAGAGCAGAAAGGTACTTTGAGGTATCTTGAAATGCATATCAGATATCTGAAAATAGGCAGGATGCTATTTTGAGATACCTGGAAATAAATTTGAGATAATATTCAAGATATCTTTAAGTACATGTTAAGATATCTTAAATTAAGCAGTGACCCATTTTAAGAAATGATTAAATAGGGCTGCAACTAATGATTATTTTAATCGATTAATCTGTTGATCATTTTATTGATTAATCGACTAGTTGGATCGTTAAAAAAAATAATTTGCAGTTAAAAACATTAAGTGCATTAAATGGAACTTTTCACCAATTAAACATCCATCCATCCATTATCCAACCCACTATATCCTAACTACAGGGTCATGGGATCTGCTGGAGCCAATTCCAAGCTACACAGGGCTCAAGGCAGGAAACAAACCCCAGGCATGGCGCCAGCCCACCGCAGGGTGCACACACACACACACACAAACACACCAAGCACACACTAGGGACAATTTAGGATCGCCAAAGCACCTAACCTGCATGTCTTTGGACTGTCGGAGGAAACCGGACCACCCAGAGGAAACCCACACAGACACGGGGAGAACATGCAAACTCCACGCAGGGAGGACCCAGGAAGTGAATCCGGGTCTCCTAACTGCAAGGCAGCAGTGCTGCTCACTGCGTCACTGTGCCGCCCTACCAATTAAACAGGTCTGTGTAAAAATGTCAGAAATGTATTTTTAAAAAAATAAACTATAGATTTTTCAAACAAAATATAGATTTTTATACAAATTTCTATAATAATACATCGAAAATAAATAGTAATACATTTTTCCTGTAATTGTAAGACAAATGTAACTGAATGTAGTCGAAAGTGCTGCAGGTAATAAACTGAGATTGAATTATTAATCTATTCGAACAAATTATGTAATTCCTTTGAACAGATCGTTTTTATTTCTGAAAGGACATTAGAACAATCTTGGCAATAACAGGCCATTCAGCCCAACAAAGCTTGCCAGTCCTATCCACTTAATTTACTTAAAGAAGCATATTCCTATTGGGCACATTTTATTTCACAAGCCATCTAGGTTTGGGATCTTTGATTCCAAAGCACATTCTTTTCTTTTATTATTTAAAACACTTGGACAGATGCCCGCCTCCTCGCCTCACTCAATCCCACCACTATGGCTGCAGGAGTTGGAGCAAGTAATGACACAAGGGAGGGGAAAAAAAAACCAAAGTCTTTTAGCAGATATTGGCAGCTCTGCAGAATGCCATTGAAAAAGAGAGCAAGATGTAATTGATGATACCTTAGGTGGACAGTGATGTAAATCCACTTGAGTGATGGAAAAAAAGAAGTACTTTTCCACAAATTAGGAAAACTTTTAAAAAAGTACCTGTGCATCGCTGCCCCCAGCAGCCCTTCAGAGATGTTTTTCAGAACCAGAGAAAATGTTCTAACATGTGACTGAGCTGCTCTGAAGCCAGGTGCTGTGGACAGACTGGTGTTTCTGTCACACAACTTAGATTCTTCAGTAGAATTTTACAGTTGTTTTATTTTTTTTTCTGATATCTTTGTACAATATTGGACAGAACTTGAAGTTAGTAATTTGTTTAAAAGTGTATAGATTTGCTTTTCTGTATCTTTTGTACAATATACGACAGGACTTGTTTACAAGTGCTATAGTTTTTTCCTGTGCAGTATTTGATAGAACTTTGGACTTCTACACTATGGTACAGTATATTATTTTTCTTGCTTTTAGGCTGCACAATTCACCTTACAGTAGAGTAGTTTATGCTTATCCAGACTGTAATGTTCATTGTGGTTCAATTATGATTAGTATTTAATTCCCTTTGGATTCATACTTTGTTTACATTAAGAATTAAGTTTCTGTTTAAAAAGCTCTCGTTATAATGGTTTTGTTGGTCTTAGTGCAATTTTGTGTGTAAATCCTGTAAGCCACTTTGAAATGGTTTGCTCATACTTGCACTGTTTGATCTCAGTAATACTTTGATTGGTGATTTGAATGTTTTTGTGTTATTTTACTTCAGTTTTAAGTAAATAAGAAAGACCTATTTTCCTTAACCATTGTTTCCATTAATCTCATTGGTAAGCTACGATTAATATCCTATTAACAAGACAAAACTAGATCAATAAGACTTTTACAAACACATTTTAAAAGAATGCAAAATATAGTTTGTCATTATCATTAAAATCCTAGAAAAATATAATTTTTTTGCCAATGTCGCACACCACTAGTCCAGACTATTTTCCTTTTGCAGCAAAACAAGTGGTTTCATTTGTGTGAAACTCACTTCTTTCTTTGCTAAGTAATATGCTGAGTTTATTTTAACTGAAAGTTCATATCTTTTTGCATCATCACTTGTCTTATTTATGTCTAGAAACCTTTTACCACAGCAGATTTTTTTGCACTTGGCCTTCAGCCAACACACTGTCGCAGCCTGCTGCTGCCTGTCATTTGCTGTCAGGAGTGTGCTATTAGATTTTCACGTTAGAAACTGTGTGATCCAGTCACAAAATCTGTTTTAATTGCTACACCAGGCTTGCTTCAGCAGTACTTGCACATTCTCACATCTTCCTCCAGATTGTATAAAAGCCAGTTGAAGTCCAATGATTGAAATGCTTTTTAAGATCTTAGTTTTACAAATATTTTAAAATATTTTAAAATAGTGTGAAGGCTAGGGGGCATCACTGTGCTCCAAACCTTAAACATAAATGCACAACACAGTTCCAAATTAAAAGGGAGGTTTATTACAAAAATACATTTTTGTACAACAATTCAACAATTGTCTCTTCTTCCTTTTCTTCCTCTCTCCACACCGCTACTCCTCCAGGGAAGTGTCGCTTGTCTCCACTCCCAACTCACCTGGACAAGGCATTGTGATCCCTTTTATGGATGACCCAGAAGTACTTCCAGTGCCAGGGCTTTGCCCATTGGAAGCACTTCTGGCCCATATACTGTAGAAGTCCCACATAGTAGGGAGTTTAAAAGTGTACTCACACTAGCAATTTGTTCCATGCCTGAGCATGTTTGCATACAACCCCCCCAACCATATCATGCCCTGGCCCACTTGGAAGAGGTGTGCCCCATGCATAGTTCAGTAGAATTCATGAACAGTGTGATCACTAAATGTGCCTAAGCATGGAAAACGGTCATGACATCAATGATGTAACAAGTCAGATAGCGGAATTCTTATTTCATTTGATACCATTTGAGTTGAAAAAGTTTTTTATTCTCACCTTACAGATTAACATGCATTATAGTTGGCAAGAAAAGCTGCAAAATACTCCCTTAAAATCATTTGTCTTTGTAAAAATTGTCTTGTATGTACAGCATGATTAACAGCAAAATACCACACTGCACACTCAGTAAATCTGTAAGAGGGTAAAGCGTTATCCTGCCCTATATGACTAAAAAAAAACACAAAATAAGTAAAATCATTTTGAAATGCATGGTCTTACTCTGTGTTCAGATTTTGTTTTGGCTTTACATAAAGTCACATGGTCATGACGAAAGCGTGTCCAGGCCCAGATTATTAAGCACAGTGTGAGTGCAAGCCAGCGCAAGAATAGGAAGGGGGGACATTCACACTTGGGCACGGTACAGAACAAACATGCCTAGTGTGAGTGCACCTTAACTACCTGCAGCACCTCCTAGCGACACCCATGGACCCCAGCAGGGCTGTGCTACTGGACTACAAGTCCCGGCATTCCCTGTGTGTATCAGAATGGATACCAGTATCCAGGGCTGTTGCCATCTATCAGCAGGAATTATTTCTCTCCTCTGTCTTTCTGTGTTCTGGGCATCCCATCCAGGTAAGTACCAAAAACCAACTCCGGCTGGGACACAGCATGCTATTCTTCATATGCCCTCAACCCCAAGCTGAGCCTTGTGGATTGAGGCTGACTGTCCCACGATGGTTATATCATCCCAAAGGGGCTTATCATTCTGGAGGGGTTCACTGCGGTGTGCCAGCCCTTGACTCCTGTTCACCTTTTCCCAGTATGTTATAAGGACAGTGTCTCCATCTGTGTTTCGTTTGGCAATGTTCATAACACCATAACTTTCCATTTGGTACTCATGTCCTGCAGGCATGAAAACAGAAGGGAAATTCTTACCCCTTTTCCTGTTCATGGTACCTGACTTATTACTCTACTAGTCGAGAAAGCAGCCCATGTTGTCTGAACCGTCTTTTCTTTGCTTTTAACTGCCCTCTGATTTGTAGGGGGTGCAGCAGGTTAGACATCAGCATTGGTAAGCCAGTCCTTCATATCTTGTACCCCAAGTTTTTTCTCCACCATGAGCTTCCTCATCTGAGTATGGGTTTCTCTGATGGGAGGCTCAAACACCGGGAGGTCAGTCATTATATTTTTATCAACTGTAGAAACAGTGGCTACTAGATTTATTTCACTTGTGTCCAGAAACCTTTTGCTCAACGTTGTTGTTCTTCTTCCCAGCCTGACATTTACAGTCTAAGTAGTAGCCTCCAGGACTCATGATTCATGCAGAGGAAACTTTTCTAACACATGCATCATAATTGTTGGAGCTAGAGTTACTCAATACCCATCACATTTGTCAGGGATCATTTCACATGACATTCCCTTATGATGTACTATACAGAGGTCACACACCTGTATAGCCAAATTGATTCCAGGTACTGCCTTTGTACCTAGATGGTCCTAGTGAACTGCATCGAGAGGGGGTCTTGCCAAGTTTTCGATCTCCTTAATGGCCATTTCTATAATGATGAGGACTGATTGAAGCTTTCACACTGGCTCCAGTAACTCTGTACACTTCTCCATGTCAATCAGCTCCTCTGACTTTTCTGTTGGTTGTCGGCAAGAACTGAGTGTGTTTCTGTCAACAATCCCTGAGTTGGACACTACATTAACTTCTGGTGGAGGCCCCGTAAAAGATAGCAGGATCTCAGAGGGGAGTGACTCCAGACGATTGCATACAGGACTGATCAGCCTTGGTGTCTCTCTCTCTCTCTCTCCACAATGCTACTCATCCCAGCGAACAATGCAATCCCTGTTATGAATGATCCAGGAGTACTTCTGGTTCCAGGGCTTCACCCCATGGAAGCATTTCTGGACCATATGGAAGCCACACATAGTAAGGAGTTTAACTCCCTGCAGTACCTCCTATTGGCACCTACAGACCCCAGCAGGGCTGTGCTACTGGACTACATGCCCTGGCATTCATTGTTGGTGTCTGAATGGGTACTGGTATGCAGGGTTGCCGCCATCTACCGTATGGTGGGGTGGACAATAAGCAGGAATTATTGCTTTCCCGCTTCCTTCCATGTTATAGGCTTCCCAGCCTGGTAAGGATTCCAAACCAACTCCCACTGGGACGCTGGTCCCAGCGTGCTGTTGCTCACAATAGCTTAATGTCCATTTTCAGATATATGAAGTACATTTTAAGATATCTCAAAATAACTTCCTGCTCATTTTGAAATATCTCATTCATTTCAAGATGTCTTAAAATAGACAGAAAGTCCCACTGAAAACATAGGCAATTTTACAGAAAGTCATTTTCACATATTTTGAAATACATTGCGGATATCTCAAAATGCCTAGAGAGTTACTTTAACAAGTCTTGAAATGTTCTGAATTTGAACTTTCTAAATGTACACAAACATTTTTACTTCAAGATATACTGAACTGTATTTAACATTATCTTGAAATATCTTAATATGCATTTTAAATATCTTGGAACAAATGTATTTTCAGACATTTGTAATTCTTTTTAAGACTGGGGGGTTTGCCCCCTGCTCGCTTTGCTTGAGCACCCCCCCTCCAGGGCATGCTATGCACCAGGCTCTTCGCATCTCTGCCGCTAACGTTGTGTAGGGTGGGCTGAATGCACGCTAAGGAGATGTGGTCGGATCAGCTGCTGGCTTACTGCTGCTGCTGCCAAGCTGTGTGTTTTGCTTGTCGCGCTGTGCGTTAATCATTTAAAAGCCTGTACAGCAGCTGTCATTTTGTCTCACTGCCTTGTCTCGCAGGACGTTAAAGTGTCTCTCGCAGGACATTAAAATGTCTTCGAGAAAATCACGTATCGTCTTCTTCCAAGCTTTCCAAGATTTTTTTTTATAATAGAGAGATATCTTAATTTGTAAATGTTAATGTTAATTCAGCTTGCCATATGCATGAATACCAGAGAAGACATATATATATATACATATATATATATATATACACATACACTAGGGGGTTCCTGCCTGCCACTTTGCGTCTCTGCTGCTCGTTTTGTGAAGAGGGGGGGCTAAACGCAATCGCTCCTCCGGAAACCCCTCTTAAATGGTGATACAACAAATACAGTTTTTTTTACCTCCTCTTTGCTCGATCAGCTGCTGTGATCTGCATCTCGCACGATGCTTTGAACATTTAAAAGTTTGTACAGCAATTTTCCTACTCTTTGTCTTTTATTTCAGGCACCGGGCATGGTTAAATCTCTTGGCACAAAGTCTAGTCTCGCGGGATGTGAGTTCTTGATATTTTTTAGTTTTGTAATTTAAAAACAGAATAATAATCTGAAAATCTAACAACATCACATTAAAGTTCGATAAATTCTGAAAAGAATGAAACCAAACATATATATGTAGGTTTTAAAATAAGCCCGATTTAAAGCATGACAAAAAAAATGTGATATAAAATCACTGCACAAAATCATTGCACTTTTAGGCTTAGGATTTTATATATAGAGAGTATATAAAAATATATAAAAACTGTAACTGTTAAATTATGTGCCAAAAGTAGTTACTCTGAGGACTCCAAAGCGTAAAGGTGGATAGACCAGAGAACCCTAATGGTTGGATAAAAGTAGAGGCTTCCAGTTGCATATTATTATGTTCAAGTGAGGAGTGTTAGTAAATATTTTAAAGCACATTTATGCAAATGAAAACACAACTGCATGTTGTATGGCAGTACACAATTACTGGTAAATAAACTGAAAGATCAGTATGTGTACGCTATTAGCAGATCTTCTTTTGCTGTCAGGACAATAAATAATAAATACTGATTATAATGAATGCTTTACCTTGAGCCTGCAGTTGCGTTCTGGTCAGTGCCAAAGGATAGCATGCTATTTGGCCACAGGCAAATGAAGCAAAACTGTAGAAAAACTGCATAGAGAAACTTGGTTTTGAGTGTCTTCTTTTTGCCCAGGATACGAGTGTCTGTGGAAAATTAAAAATAAATATATTTAGGTATAATATATATATTTGAATAAATATACTTGGAGCTCAGCAAATAACCTGACACTGAACACCATGAAAAGAAAGGGATTGATCTTTGATTTCAGGAAAAATAGCATAGACCTGGTCCCCTCTACATTAACAGTGATTGTGTGGAGAGGGTCCCAGCCTCCAAATTCTTGGGTACCGTCATCTATGCTAACCTGTCTTGGACTGCAAACACTAAAGCGGTCATTAAGAAGGCACAGCAGCGAGTTCACTTCCTGAGACTGCTTAGGAAGAATAATCTGGGTAATAGCTGCTAGTGTACTTTTACTGCTGCTCCATAGAGAGCATGCTGACATACAGTATCTCAATGTGGTACACTGCAGCATACGGGAGAAGGCTTGAGCATGTTATCAATGCAGCTCAGAATATTTTTGACTGCTGCCTGCCCTCCCTACAAGACTTGCACACTTCACATTGCCTTGGCAGGGCAAAAAATATTTTGAAGGAGCCCTCACATTTTTGTTTCCCTCACATCCTGGTTTTCACCTGTTTGAACTGTTGCCCTCTGGTAGGCACTATAGGTCTATCAATATCAAGGATGAACAGACTCAGGTACAGTTTCTTTCCCAGAGCCATAACAACATTGAATCTCAATATTCACTCACCATCTGTCTCTGTTTCTGTCCCTCTCTCTTTTTTCTCTCTCTTTGTCTCTCTCTACACACCCACCCCAATGTGTAGTACTTTTATAGTTACTATGTAAATTACTGGTTGTTTCTCATTGCAACTGAAGGGGTAGTTGCTCTGTAATTTTGTTATACATGGTATATTGACAATAAATGTTTCAAATTCAAATACAGTTGTTTACACTACAGCATACTTTGTATACATGTAGTGCCCTAGAAGACCAAAGGCATGTCAAAATTATATAACTCTTTAATTACATAAGAAAATCATATATTCTTTCATAATATGTACAAAAGATTAAAATAGTTAAAGCTATATCTTAAAACGATTTAATGTGAATACTTCCAAACTCTTCCAAAGAGTACAAAGTCAACATAATCAAGGTGGAGAGAGTAGAGGCTGAGTGAGTGGAAGATTGTTGCTCAGCCAACTTTCTTAATGAGATATGTGTGTTTATCAATTTATGATTGTTTACTATATTTGTTTGTGATTTTTCTGCCATCATCTTCTAAAAAGAAAGAGTAGAGGCCTATAAACTGCATTTTTTATGAAGCTCTCAATCACTAAATGATTAAGAGCTATTAACATGTGAAATACGGTGTACATGCCACATGGGCTGGAGGGGCATCTCGGCCAGGAGAGGGGAAGGTTCCTTGCCCAGATGGGAGACTCCTAAAAAAAGCCCCTGGTGATATTTTTTCCTTTCAATGGGCTGTCCATCCATCCCTTCCGATTCTTCCTTCTGGGTCTGCTCCCTTTCTCCTCCCTGGCTGGGATGCTTATCTCTTAATTAGGAGTCTCCTGTCTGGGTAAGGAACCATCCCCTATCCTGGCTGGGATGCCCGTCCAGCCCATGTAGCATCTACAGCAGGAATGCTGAGATCTTGCACACATTTTGTGAAACAGATAACCAAGTTTAATTATGCATTACAAGAGGTAAAACATTTAGTAATATGTGAGATCTTTTTGAATCACTTCCTGTAAATAAACTATATACTGAATTATGCAGTAGATATGCAATAGATAGACAGACGGATACCGTCACATTTTGTTACTTTGTAAAATCAAATACAATTTAATTGTATGGCTTTTTTCAGAATTTGTCTACAAAATATATGAATTTCCAGTTTACAATTGTCATATGAAATATCAAATCAGTCACTTTTAAAGAGTCACAGGACCTAAACCCTGTTCCAGTATCATTAGTGTAATGGGGTTTAAAAATGTAAGATTTTGAGTTCATTAAATAAGACATGCATTACTTAATTTGAGTATTTTATTTAAGATGTTACTTTTAAGAGAATAATAAACTGTGTGACCAAGACTAGCTATACTATAAAGCTTATAAGGGAAACTAGCATTGCCTTTAATTGTGTGCATTTAACCATGAGTTTAGCAAAAAGGAATGGAGATAGCTGTGGTGGGTTGGCACCCTGCCCAGGATTGGTTCCTGCCTTGTGCCCTGTGTTGGCTGGGATTGGCTCCAGCAGACCCCCGTGACCCTGTAGTTAGGATTCAGCGGGTTGGAAAATGGATGGATGGATGGAATGGAGATAGTTAAATGCAATCAGAAGACAAGAGCACAGGACAAGTAGTGCTGACAAGAAGGCGATTTATCTCAAAGTTGATATACTGTCAGAGATAGCCAGAGGACAGATACAGGTGAATGAAGACAAATAAATATTCAAGAGTCTTGTTAGAAAAATAAAAGTTTCTGAGGCAAGCATGAGAGAATTTTAAAAAAGGGATTCACTAGATCTGTTACTCTTTTGAACCATCAACTAAACAAACTGAAGATAATAAAAAATATATTTTAACACAGCATTGAATTTAGGCATGCAAATAGACAGTCTACTATAGAGAACTCTGGGAGAACTATATATACGTACAACCAAAGTTAGAAAGAAGTGTTACCTGGTATGCTTACCCTAACTCAGATAAACAAAGCAGTCTGTTTATGCCTATAAGAAAATTTAAAATGGGTTTTTTTGGGATCTTTATTATTTAATTTGTACCTCATAATTGGCTTAAAGTAACTTATACTTGGCAGAAAAACCAAAGCAAGGAAGGGTACATTCTCAATTATCCAATTTTGGCAAATATCAGATATTAAAAGTAGCCATTAAGCCACAGTATAAAACTAAGCATCTATTGGCATGATGCAGATGCATATTCAACTGTGAAGGATTGATGTGAGACAGACAATATGCCTGCTTTCAAAATGGGGGATTGACACAGGTTTTTAATGTGAGAACTTGTTCCTGCTACGAAAAGATGAGTTAGGATGACCATTCAAAACAATGGGCTTTCAAAGGAGGAAAGAACAGCTCCAGCTACAAAATGAAAATGCAAGTGGACCAAGCCTGCTTCATTATAGCACATCTTTTTAAAGAACACCTTAGCTGAATTAAGAAGAATGGATGCAGACATCACTCTCTTCTTGTTACACTGAGCTGAGGAAAAGCTTGCTGTTTCTTTCTCTGATTTAATTGTTCAGGATGAATGTTTTTTTTTTTTCTACTTTTCACTTCTAGTATTTAATGCCTGGTTTCTCTGCAAATGAATATTAGTAATGATTAAATTAAAGTTTGCCTTGGTTATTGATATCATCTGCCCCCAGTGTGTTAATTCGAGTGATTTGTCATTTGTTTGGCTCTTTCAAAGATAGCAATCTGGCCTTGTTGGAGCATGTCTCTTATGCTTGTTAAAGTGCAAGCCATGCTCATTCTGTTACAATATTGCAGCTCATTCAGGGGTAACGAAGTAGCCAGTTTCTAACCCCTGCTATGGTTTTGATCCCCAGGATGCAAGCCTCTTTTTCTCCTTTGATTTGTGCAGCCCTTTCAGGGGAAGTGCCCAGGGGTAGTGATCCCTTGGCCCCTGTAAAGGTATTCTTGCTTGCTCTGTTTTGAAGCTAAACACACCATCTTTGGCCATATTGCTTGATTTGATTTGTGTGCTTTAGATATGAGTGATGAGTGGATGTCAATGGTTGTAGATGTAAATCAAGGCTAACAATTTAGGCATTTCCAGTACTACCTTGTCCACCAATATGAAAAGAACCTTAGAGGTAAAGTATCTTTCCTGGACACTTTTACATCCCAAAACAATTAGTCATTCATCAGAAAATTAATCAGTAATTTACAGTCTACAATCATGAATTCATTCATACTTGTATTAACTTTTTTTTACAAAAAAGTTATGGTAGCAACATTTTAGCAGTCCATAAATCTGTTCTTTGGCTTGTGTAGACTAATTCAGGGCTGAAGAGGGTGAGAATCTGTCAGAGGAGTTTTTGTCATAATTCAGAAACCAAACCCAAACAGGAATCCAGTCATTTTTTTCTTTTTTGCAGTGAGGTAAGACACACCCTTAGTAATGAATGAAACAGGGAAGTTTCAGTTCCCATACAGTTATGAACGCCTTATTATTATTATTATTATTACTATTATTACACAGTTTTATTCCACTTGCCCTCTCTATTTGTCTGGGTCAAATTTTGCAATCAGTTTTTACCCACTGAACTTATGTCTTTCAAAATTTGCATACATGCTGATCTCTGGTGACAATGCAATATTTCATTAGTTTTGACCAGGGATCTGTATGTTAATTATGTCAAATTTAAATTTTTCATTTTCTTATATTATACTTTTAGCGAATACATACATGTAGATAGTGCTTTTAGCCATCACACACATATATACGAATTGCTTGTGTTGGTCAATTGGTTAGCATGTTGGACTTTTGATCAAACAGTCGAAGGTTCAAGACCAATGTAGTAAAATTTATTTTTAAGATAAAAAAATAATTTTGATTAATTGATATTGAAATTTTGTCAAATTACTTCGATATGAAAATGAAGCATTATTGGTCAATTGCGTAGCGCGTTGGACGTTTACACAATTTTATTCAACTTGCCCTCTCTGTTTGTCCAGATTAAATTTTGCAATCAATTTTTTACCCACTTTTACTGAACCGATTTCCTTGAAACTTTGTATGAATGCTGATTTCTGGTGACAATACAAAATTTCATCAGTTTTGACCCAGAATCTGTACGTTAATTACTTCAAATTTAAATTTCTCAATTATACTTTTACCGAATACATATATATATATATATATATATAGTGCCATTAAGTTTTATATGATGTGTCATTTTCTTTCCACAGTTAAGGTGGTTAGAAATTTCACTTTAATGAATCTATGCATTTTAATTGAATTAAATTAATTCTTTTATGGGCACCCCACAATTTTATTTTTAGTCACATATGATGAACAAAATCTGAGTACAAGAAAAAAAAATGTTTTTTTTACTTTTTAGTGCATTTTTTAATAAAATTGTCACTTGTGACACTTTTCATGTGTCAATGGTGCAAATTTTGCTGGAAGGGAATTATTTGTTTTGCAAATTTTGTACAAAACTAACACTAAGTCTTGCTGAAATTCAATTCTTGCACAGATTGTTTTTCTCACTAGCTGAAATATCCAGCGTTGCCCGGGAGGAAAATAAAGTGTTTTTTTTAATTGTTTGAGAAAAATGTAATTTAAAAAAGCACAACTTTGATAATAAAAATAAATTAACAAACAATGAATACTCACTAATGTGCTTCTCTTGCGGTCTTGTATGTATGTTATCATCAAGTTGATTCTCGGAACTGGCCAACTCTATCTAATTTCAAAAGCAACAGGGCGCAGTGGTGCTCAAACATAAAGAATACTGGCAGTCACCTCCAGTTCACCCTCTGATGGTTGTTCCGAGAATCAACTGGATGATAACATGCATACAAGACTGCAAGATCAACCCCCCCCCCCCACTCTACCCAGAAGGGGGTGGGTTAGGGTTGATTTTACCCTACAGCATTTTTAGTTGACCAATGAGAAACATATGTACCAAATTTCATGAACATCGCTCCAGCCATCCGGAAGTGATAACAACAACAACAACAACATTTATTTATATAGCACATATTCATACAAACAGTAGCTCAAAGTGCTTTACATAATAAAGAATAGAAAAATAAA
>JANRMT010062857.1:1187204-1198976 GCA_026402145.1 Polypterus bichir lapradei
GAAAAGATATATTTTTTCGAATGTGATCGCGCAATTCAGATCGAGTTGACGCGCACTACATCGAGCCCGCGTGCTATTGTGGTTTCGCCTGCGTGCCTCAATAAGTCACCCTCCCCTCGCTCTTACTTTTTTTACCGTTCATCTAATGATTACACTGAGTATGGCTTTACCAAAACAATCATTGATGGCGAATAAAGTATCTATTATTCATAAAGTTTCAATTGGTGATCTGTCTTTCTGCGTTAACTGCATATTTTTTCATACGTCTCAAACCAAGGGGATGCGAGGGTAAAATGAATCAGGAAGCGCTGATATATATGTATGTGTGTGTATATATATGTATGTATATATATATATTCAAATAGTTTTACCGTGAAATAATGCAAAGAGTACGCAACACGTGTTTCACCCTAATTTTGGGGTCACCAGGCGTACATACTCAGTGTACCCCCTCTCGGGAATCGAGCCGCGGACGTCAGCGCTAGAGACGAAGCCTCTTCCATTGTGCCACGGTATGTGGTTTGTGTATTTGAGAGTATGTAGATTGGGGTATTAATATATATATCGCTTCGCAGCGAAGAAGTAGTGTGTTAAAGAAGTTATGAAAAAGAAAAGGGAACATTTTAAAAATAACGTAACATGATTGTAAATATACAGTAATTGTTTAGTGAGTATTATGGGTGTTGCTGTCATCAAGGATTTGATTATCATTATTTCTTTCAATCAGGTTCGTATTTGTAGGATGTGTTGTGTTCAAGTCACATTCCGTGTTTGTCAATCGTTGTAAAGATAACAGGTTTCATTCATCGATTCGTTTCTTACTGCATCAATAAACAGCTCGTCTTCCTCTTTATCTGAGACGTGACACACTGCATGCACGGGTTTTTTTTTACACTGTCTTCCTTTAGCGGGACATTGACTTTTTCCACCATGTGCTTTGTTTCCGCAGTAACTGCACTTATGAATATGTTTGCATGTGTCACACGCTTCATATTTTTTTGCTGCCTTCTCAATTGTGTAATTCGGTTTTTGTTCAGCACCCTTTGGAACTGTTGCTTTTTGTCTGTGCACTGCGTCAGTTCATGTGAGCCGCTCGGTGTACATGCATTGAAGCTTCTCAGCTGTGTTGGTGCCATCTCGTGCGATGTCCACGGCTGTATTTAATCTTAGCTAAGACCCGGCACTTAAAAGTTTCTCTTGCAGTTTCGCTGAGTTTGTGCCAAACACCACCCTGACCATCTCATCTTCGTCTGCATAAGCACAGTCCTTCACCCATGAATATTTAGCGGCAGTGTTTCTATTGGATTGCCGCTGACGGATGGCCTTATATGGGCAGGCACTAAATTACGTGGGAGGCGTAACTCCGCCTCCCACGGCCATCGACCAGAAGTCTATTATAGTATATGGACAAAAAAATAGGTTCCAGTTATGACCATTACGCGTAGAATTTCGAAATTAAACCTGCCCAACTTTTGCAAGTAAGCTGTAAGGAATGAGCCTGCCAAATTTCAGCCTTCTACCTACACGGGAAGTTGGAGAATTAGTGATGAGTCAGTCAGTCAGTCAGTCAATCAGTCAGTCAGTCAGTGAGGGCTTTGCCTTTTATTAGTATAGATATATACAGTACAGGCCAAAAGTTTGGACACACCTCCTCATTCAATGTGTTTTCTTTATTTTCATGACCATTTACAGCACTCCATCACTTTCCTTCTTGGTCAAATAGCCCTTACACAGCCTGGAGGTGTGTTTGGGGTCATTGTCCTGTTGAAAAATAAATGATCGTCCAACTAACCTGACTTCTGCACAACACAACTGCTGGTCCCAACCCCATTGATAAAGCAAGAAATTCCACTAAATAACCCTGATAAGGCACACCTGTGAAGTGAAAACCATTTCAGGTGACTACCTGTTGAAGCTCATCGAGAGAATGCCAAGAGTGTGCAAAGCAGTAATCAGAGCAAAGGGTGGCTATTTTGAAGAAACTAGAATATAAAACATGTTTTCAGTTATTTCACCTTTTTTTGTTAAGTACATAACTCCACATGTGTTCATTCATAGTTTTGATGCCTTCAGTCATGAAAATTAAGAAAACACATTGAATGAGGAGGTGTGTCCAAACTTTTGGCCTGTACTGTATATATATATATATATATATATTGTCACGCATGCGCGAGTAGGAGGCCGCGGACGGACCTTAAACCGCTTCGAAAGACGTTCGCCGGCAGGGAGTGGCGGGGTACTAACCTTTCTCCTTTGTCTTCCAGGAAAAGAGACGCTCCGCCATCATAGCCTTCCCGCAGTATGTCCACTTCCGCCCTTCCTCCGCCATCTTTCCTGACATCAGCAGTCCCATCCTCCCTCACGCTTCCTTCCCAGCATTCCTCCACTTCCGGCTCCTCCCCTATAAAATGGCCACCGACGCCTCTAAAGGGCGTCGCACATATAAACTGTTTTGTTTACATTTTGACCTGTTTTTTTGAGTTATTGTGGATTGTCTACAATATACGGGGCCAGAAAACCCCAAACCTTTATGCTGTTTGTTGCTACATCTTTTACAATATATATATATATATATATATATATATATATATATATATATAGCATGTCAACATACCAGCAAGTAATGCAGCTGTGATGGTGACTACTACCTGGCCGTGATGCCATCAGGGTGGAAGGACCAGGGGAGAGGGCATTAGTGAGGCAATACCTACCCTGGGACATTAGAGGGCAGCCCTCCCGGGCGGCTGTGGCACCACAGATTTCCACAGCGCATGCCAGGAAGCTGGAGTTTGGTGAAGCCATTTTGGGTTGGGTGAGGGCCACCGGGGGGAGCTGCAGAGCCCTATAGAGGACCTGCAGCGCACCTAGGATTGATTCCAGGTAATACTGATGAGCCACCTGGAACACTCCTGGGACCTCAATAAGAGGAGCCGCCTCTCTCTATTGAATGGCCAGAGGAAGAATACAAAGCCCAAGGAGGAGTGGAGACGGATGGACTGGTGGCAAGGAAGGGACTGTAAATACAGTAGATGTGTTGCGGTGCTGTTGTTTTGTGCATGTTAAGCTGTAAATAAACAGGGTGTTGTGTTGAACCTGTGTCCTGCCTTTGTGTGTCCGGGTTATGGTGGCTTCACAGCAGTACTATAGACAGTACTAAGACTGACCGCATCAAAAGAAAAAAGAAAAACAAACATGGCTAGTGAAAATCTGAATGTTTACTAGCTAGTGGCTAATGATACATATTTGTTTAGTTGCTTATCTAAAAACTCTGTGACGTATGCTAGTATTTTATTCACATTATAGGGGACTGGATTATGACTCAAATTATTCCTCACTTCAAACAAAAAGTCATGTCACTATGCCTAACACAGCAAACAATGTGTTATGTACTTGTATCACATAACGCTGAAGTTAACATTCAACTTTCATTGATTACGGAAAGTCTTCCTTTTCCACAGAGCCTGTAATGGTACGATTCCTACTCAAATGTTTGTGCGTCTCCATTGTGCTGTTGTGCCATAGGAGGTCAGACCTACACATTTTGCAACACACCCTTTTTTCCAGCATTTAGAGTAAAGCTCTGCCAAACTCTGGAACTCTTAGGTTGTATTGTCTTTTCTGCTACTATCTTGCCATCTGCCTTTTTTTTAAATGTGTTCACAACTGAATGAAGTAGTGATGCAATTGCGCAGGACAACATACTCAGTCCAATGTCATAATCAAATAATCAATGAAACTGATTGTTGCCAACGTTTTTAATAATCGATTATTATCGATAATGTCGAATAGTTGTTGCAGCTCTAATACTGTCCTTTGCATGTTGTACTATATGTCAAAAATAATATGTTGCTAATTATTCTTTTTGTGTGTGTTTTTATGCCATTATTTGGATGATATTTTATCATCACCGGTGCTGGTAGCCTAATCCAACGTGTGTCTGTATATCACTTCTATATGTAAGGTTTACTAAGGGTCGTTTTCCATGTTTCCTTCTATGCAGAGCTAATGATCTTTTTTCAGCAGTATCCCCAGTCTACACATTCTGTCAGCAAACTCAAAATAGGATCACTTGCAGCCTGTCATGAACTGGACTTCTCATTGGCCAGGACATGCCTTCATTGTCTGCCATTAAAAGGCCTCACCTCCTTGGGCTTAAATCCAGCTCAGGCTTTACAGGCCCTAAAGGGATTACAACTTCCAAAATAAACTTAAATGTCTCAAAATATATACAAAAGCCACACAAGGAGAAGGATCACTGTCAGCCTTAAGCTTATATATAAAGAGCAAACAAAGAGTATTTATAAATAAAGATTTATTCACCAAAAAAATCTCACAAATACAAAGAAAACTCAAAAGAGCAAAAAGAGGTACAAAGCAGTTTTCTAAAGAGCATTCTTAAGCAAATAAAGTCCCTGTACGAAATCCAAACACCAGAATCCTTAAATAGAGGATATGACCATTGGATATCACTGGGACACCAGAAGGGAGGGAGCTGTTTCATGTTAATCTCAACAAAATTTTTGTTTAGTCCAAAACAAAGTCAGAATTTTGCGCAAAGTACATAATTACTGAGTGGACAGTGTCACACGTGCGATTGGGAGGCAGTCAAAGGGCTTAACTGAGCAAAGAGGTGCATCCAGAGAGGGGTTGGCAAAGTGTACTAATGCCTATTCTTCTTCATCTGCAGATCCTTAGAAAAGAAGACTTGCTGAAACCTCACTTCCGGTTCCTCCCGAAGATCCTCCCATTAACTTCTCTGCCTGACATCATTTTAGTTCCGCCTCTTCCTGTCTGAGCTCTACTATAAATGCCCTGCATCTAGTTACCAGCAGTCCAATGTTAGACTCAGTCTTGAGAGATTACACTTTTGTACTCTGCAAATTTGGCAACTTGTTTCATTTTTTTCTTTTTGTTGACAGTATACGGGTGGTACCCCAAACCTTTTTGTGCTCTTGCCTCTTCATTTACAACAGTCAATAACATGTCCAAATTATTCTCCCAAACTATATAAAGAACTGATGATATAGGTGGTCGATTTGTGTGTGCTTGCCAGGCAGTCAATTAACAAAGAACTGGACTAACAAAAACAAATGTCAGTGGCAGTTATAATGACAAGTACTACAAAGGAACAATGTGAAAGTACCTAGCAGCAACAATGACAAGAGTACTGCATGCTATGACAATCAGAAATAGGGCAGTAATTTTATACAATGTATTTTCATTTATTCTTTTAAAAAAACTGCATCAACAAGACTTTGCAGAGTCACCAACAACTTTGTAGCTTTTACACAAATGTGTTGACTGCTTACAATCAAGGTTCTGGAAAATGACAATGTGTTTCATGTTCGTCAGACATGTAAGTATGAATTTCACCGTACTTTGTAAATGCAGTGGTCAATTTAAACTTGAACTCAAACAAGAAATATCTATGATAATCCATATTCAAAGACCAAATACAAATTACAAATCTAAGTAAACATTAATTCATAGACTTACAGCACTTTAGCTTCTGATTGTTGTATTAGCTGGAACAAATTCCTGCTGCCACAAGAGATTTTTTTTTCTCTAGGTCTGTTAGAGACTGAGTGCCCAAACTGCAACGCAAAACCCACTTATTTATCGCAAAGTGCCAACACGGCAATTTAACCTGAATACTGAGGTTTTAGTTTAGAAAAAAACAACTCATACATTAACATCTTTTGTCTTAAAAGAAAAACACAATAACAGAGCTTTCAATGATGCAAACTTTTACCTTTCAATAAAATGTTGCTTGTATTTGGCATGCTTTTGAATAATGAATGTGTTTTTTGCTGTTGTATGCATGCTGATATTTTGTCTAACCTTGGCTCATACTTTGTAGGTTTGAGAGCAATACATGCAGCACTCAGGTAATCTGTTAGTCTGTTTGTGGTGTCAGATCTATATTACTAAACGAAGGTTGTATATATGCACGGATGCCAGAGACCAGCATCACCGAAAGCACACGCGCAAAGCGCCTCAGTGCCCCAGAGTCAAACCCAGCGGTTTTCCAGAGTCAGTAGGTGGCGCCCAAACCTCACATGTAAACTAAACTTCAGGTCACAGTACAACCGCCGTCCGAACGCGAACGCGCACACCACCGCATATACAACTTTCTTTTAGTAATGTTTGTATATATGCATGGATGGCAGAGGCCAGAAACAAGCTGTGCATAATACAACCGCCTCTCGAACGCGAACGCACACACCACTGCATATACAACCTTCGTTTAGTAATGTAGATCTCCAAGCCGAGATCAGAAGCCAGAAGCAAGCCGTGCACAATACTACTGCGGCCCGAACGTGAACGCGCACACCACCGCATATACAACCTATTGACGTTGACCAGATAAATAACCAAGTGACTGGATTGCTTCCTGGAGAAAGCCATGTCTTTCTAAGTACTGACAGTGCTGATTGTGAACACGGAACTGAGCATCTTAATTTCCCATTAGAATATTTAAACACTATTAGCCCGGCCGGATTACCACAAAACAATCTTAACCTTAAAGTCGGGACAAAATTACCTTTTAAACTTAAATGACGCCAACATTGCCATGACGATCAACAAATCCCAAGGGCAAACCATGGGCAAAGTAGGGATTTACCTATCTGAGCCTATATTTGGACATGGACAACTTTATGTTGCCCTTTAAAGAGTCCTGCGTTCGTGTGACATTAAAGTGAATGTTTTAACTACTCCATACCAGGGAGACCTAATTCAAGGACAGGAAACCATCTTTACCAAAAATGTTGTTTATAAGGAAATTTTTGATTAACTATTTTGAATTTACCATTTTATGAATTTTTTGTTTCCAATTTACTTCATTTAAACCTTTGCACTCCGATATTTGTTTTACTTATAAGTGCAGCAACTCAAAGACATTTTGGACTTAAATGATATAACAATTACATTTCAATTTTAGTTTTAATAAATTGGTTAATTTTAGTACAAATGTATTAATTTAATTAAATGAAAACTTTCCCAGGACGCACCCACCCTCCATCATTTTTCACCCCTCCAAAGATTGGAGGGAACAGAAAGTGATTGCCATTCTTGGATTTGCGATTCTTTAGAGAATCAGGGGTTTACTTGTTTAATATAATTCAAAGCTGAAAACAGCTGCTCACAAGCATAAGATGAACCAAACAAAGGAAAGCAACCCCAAGTGCTTTCATTGACTTAAAATTATTTAGCAGAGAATTCCACACTTTAAGGATTTCATTTTCAGAACTAAGTGTGCTGTCCTTTGCCATCCCTTCCAGCTTCTCAAGTGTTTCACGAGTGCGGCGATTATCTATTAAAACTGGCCTTTTCAATTTTGAGCTGTAGACCCTCTATACCACATCCCCTTCAACCTAGCTCCTCTCCAACCCCACCCCTGTTTGCTTGGGTCACTATGCAATTTCTAAGCTCCTTAGAAATCATGAAAATGTGGTATTTTTCCTTTCTGACATATGGAAATAAGCGGAAGAAGAACCAAACAATCAGTGATAAAATGGTGATTTGTTACTCTACATTGCTGTATTAATCCATCCATCCATTATCCAACCCACTATATCCTAACTACAGGGTCACAGGGGTCTGCTGCAGCCAATCCTAGCCAACACAGGGCGCAAGGCAGGAAACAAACCCCAGGCAGGTCACCAGTCTACCACAGTTGCTGTATTAAATGAAAGCTATATTTCATTTCTCCTTGTAGTTTTTTCATTTATATAAAACTAAAAAAAAAATCTACTGATATTCATGTAATTTGGAAATCTGAGCCTACCTTATTGTATATTAAGTACTGTAATACAGACTGTGGTGTGCCTTTCATAACACTTGCTGCATTCCCATGCCAGAGAGACTTCAAACCACCTGCTCTCATCTGTTGAAGTCTGTATAGTAATCCCCTAGAAACATCCACCTGAAAAACACAAACCAAGATAATTTTAAAAGTTAGAATAAAATATGTGATGGAAATGCTTTACAAAAAATCAAACACACATTCCTTTTTATTAATAAAACCCAAGCAAAATGCTCATCCATCTAAATTCTGATCAGTTATCCATTTTATCCATTACAATGTACTGTAGTTCAATTCAGGCCACACATACTGTACACCCACACATTTGCACTGTATTGTCCTGACCTACCACAAAGTCGATCATCGAACTGAGGCCTAGGGTGTCCTGGTGCCAAGTGCACATATGAACACCCTTATGCTTGAACATGGTGTTCGTTATGGACAATCCGTGGCGAGCACAGAAGTCCAATAACAGAACACCGCTCGGGTTCAGATCGGGGGGGCCATTCCTCCCAATCACGCCCTTCCAGGTCTCACTGTCATTGCCCACGTGGGCATTGAAGTCTCCCAGCAAAACGAGGGAATCCCCAGAAGGTATGCCCTCTAGCACCACCTCTAGAGACTCCAAAAAGCATAAGTTCAAGCATAAGGGTGTTCATATGTGCACTTGGCACCAGGACACCCTAGGCCTCAGTTCGATGATCGACTTTGTGGTTGTGTCGTCGGACTTGCGGCCATATGTCTTGGACACTCGGGTGAAGAGAGGGGCGGAGCTGTCAACTGATCACCACCTGGTGGTGAGTTGGCTTCGATGGTGGGGGAAGATGCCGGTCAGACCTGGTAGGCCCAAACATGTTGTGAGGGTCTGCTGGGAACGGCTGGCAGAGTCCCCTGTCAGAAGTAGCTTCAACTCCCACCTTCGGCAGAACTTCGACCACGTCCCGAGGGAGGTGGGGGACATTGAGTCCGAATGGGCCATGTTCCGTGCCTCTATTGTTGAGGCGGCTGACCGGAGCTGTGGCCGTAAGGTGGTCGGTGCCTGTCGCGGCGGCAATCCCCAAACCCGTTGGTGGACACCGGCGGTGAGGGATGCCGTCAAGCTGAAGAAGGAGTCCTATAGGACCTTTTTGTCCTGTGGGTCTCTGGAGGCAGCTGATAGGTACCGACAGGCCAAGCGGAATGCGGCTTCGGTTGTTGCTGAGGCAAAAACTCGAGCATGGGAGGAGTTTGGAGAGGCCATGGAGAACGACTTTCGGACGGCTTCGAGGAGATTCTGGTCCACCGTCCGGCGTCTCAGGAAGGGGAAGCAGTACAGTGTCAACACCGTATATGGTGGGGATGGTGCGCTGCTGACCTCGACTCAGGACGTTGTGGGTCGGTGGGGGGAGTACTTCGAAGACCTCCTCAATCCGACTAACATGCCTTCCAATGAGGAAGCAGAGCCTGGGGACTCTGAGGTGGGCTCTCCCATCTCTGGGACTGAAGTCACCGAGGTGGTCAAAAAACTCCTTGGTGGCAGGGCCCCGGGGGTGGATGAGATACGCCCGGAGTTCCTTAAGGCTCTGGATGTTGTAGGACTGTCTTGGTTGACACGTCTCTGCAACATCGCATGGACATCGGGGACAGTGCCTCTGGATTGGCAGACTGGGGTGGTGGTCCCCCTCTTTAAAAAGGGGGACCGGAGGGTGTGTTCCAACTATAGAGGGATCACACTCCTCAGCCTCCCTGGAAAAGTCTATTCGGGGGTTCTGGAGAGGAGGGTCCGTCGGATAGTCGAACCTCGGATTCAGGAGGAACAGTGTGGTTTTCGTCCTGGTCGCGGAACAGTGGACCAGCTCTACACCCTTAGCAGGGTCCTGGAGGGTGCATGGGAGTTTGCCCAACCAGTCTACATGTGCTTTGTGGACTTGGAAAAGGCGTTCGACCGTGTCCCTCGGGGAGTCCTGTGGGGGGTGCTCCGGGAGTATGGGGTACTGGACCCCCTGATAAGAGCTGTTCAGTCCCTGTACAACCGGTGTCAGAGCTTGGTCCGCATTGCCGGCAGTAAGTCGAGCCCGTTTCCAGTGAGAGTTGGACTCCGCCAGGGCTGCCCTTTGTCACCGATTCTGTTCATAACTTTTATGGACAGAATTTCTAGACGCAGCCAGGGTGTTGAAGGGGTCCGGTTTGGTGGACTCAGGATTGGGTCACTGCTTTTTGCAGATGATGTTGTTCTGTTTGCTTCATCAGGCCGTGATCTTCAGCTCTCTCTGGAGCGGTTCGCAGCTGAGTGTGAAGCGGCTGGGATGAGAATCAGCACCTCCAAATCCGAGACCATGGTCCTCAGCCGGAAAAGGGTGGAGTGCCCTCTCAGGGTTGGGGGCGAGATCCTGCCACAAGTGGAGGAGTTTAAGTATCTCGGGGTCTTGTTCACGAGTGAGGGAAGAATGGATCGTGAGATCGACAGGCGGATCGGTGCGGCATCCGCAGTGATGCGGGCTCTGCATCGGTCTGTCGTGGTGAAAAAAGAGCTGAGCCGTAAGGCAAGGCTCTCAATTTACCAGTCGATCTACGTTCCTACCCTCACCTATGGTCATGAGCTATGGGTAGTGACCGAAAGAACGAGATCGCGAATACAAGCGGCTGAAATGAGTTTCCTCCGCAGGGTGTCTGGGCTTTCCCTTAAAGATAGGGTGAGGAGCTCAGTCATCCGGGAGGGGCTCAGAGTAGAGCCACTGCTCCTCCGCATCGAAAGGAGTCAGATGAGGTGGCTCGGGCATCTGATCAGGATGCCTCCTGGACGCCTCCCTGGTGAGGTGTTCCGGGCACGTCCAACCGGGAGGAGGCCCCGGGGAAGACCCAGGACACGCTGGAGGGACTATGTCTCCCGGCTGGCCTGGGAACGCCTTGGGATTCTCCCGGAAGAGCTGGAAGAAGTGGCCGGGGAGAGGGAAGTCTGGGCTTCTCTCCTTAAGCTGCTACCCCCGCGACCCGACCTCGGATAAGCGGAAGAGGATGGATGGATGGATGGATGGATGGATGGATGGATGGATGTCCTGACCTATTTTAAGGTTGCAACTTAAGCCACCACAAATTTCTTTAGACATGGGAGGAAATCACTTGAAGAAAAGCTCACAATGACAGAGTAAGAATATGTAAACTTCAGACAGAGAACAATGAGTTGAATTTCAAAAGCAGTCTCTTCGTGCTGTGAGGCAACAGTACACCATGATGCCAAATGAAAATTCTTATTACTGAAATGTGAAAAATTCATAAACATCACCGGGATATTGTCTGCATGGAAATGTCCTTTTCTGTTCATATTACCAGTTTGATATGACCTACTGAGGACCCTAAAGTTATACTGGCTTTATTTCAAAAAGAAATTATATATAAAAATTACATATAACATTAATTCCAATATGTGAGGAACAGCTTCAAAGTAACTTAATAAAATGGAAAAGCAAGCTAGGAGCAATAGGTATACTGTACTAATAAATATTGTGAAAAGTAAAGTAATGAAAACAACAAGGGAAGAACTATCAGAGAAATGGAAAATGTGTATACAGTTGGATGGAAAACAACTAGAAAATGTGTCAATATATGACTACCTGGAAGTAATAGTAAGTTAAGATGAAAAGATAGATGAAGAAATTAGAGACAGAATTAACAAGGCAAATAAAGTTTATTATCAAATTAATGACACCCTAATAGGAAAAAAAAAGTGTAAAGGTGGAGATGATATCTTTATTAAATCATATATGTACTAACTTTATTATATGCTGCAGAATTTTGGCCAATATGTATAAATAAAGACCTTAAATAACAGTAGTTGAAATGAATTATTTAAGATGAATGGTAGATAAAACAAAACAGGATAAGAAATGAAAGAATCTGAGAAGAACTGGAAATGCAACCACTTAGATAGATAGATAGATAGATAGATAGATAGATAGATAGATAGATAGATAGATAGATAGATAGAT
>JANRMT010062857.1:1198986-1215783 GCA_026402145.1 Polypterus bichir lapradei
GATAGATAGATAGATAGATAGATAGATAGATAGATAGATAGATAGATTAGAACTATATTTATCTCCGGGGGTAATTTGGCTTTTTACCAAAGCTCTTTAAATTAATAAATACATAAATGAGAATATAAATGAATACACACACACACACATACACATGCACATGCACACACACTTTGGTTTGAACAAAGAAAACAATGGAAAAGAAAAGGAAACTTCTGACTTGGCAGTCACAGTCACAGAGAGGTGTTATAAGACATATTGCTCCTTACTATTAAAGGTGCCCCAGAAGTGTTTCTTGACACACTTATGCTGAAAAAATTGTTGGCAGAAAGTACTCAGTGTTGTTGTGTCAGAGAGAGGATGTGCAGCATTGTTCATAATGGCACTTACTTTTGTTTTAATTCTCTCTTTTGTTACTACCTCCAGGGGGCCCAGAGTGCGTCAGACATATAATAAGGAGGAGTGAAACAAATTATCACAGTAAAGGTGTTTGAAATGAAGGGTGAAGGAAAAAAAAAACACCTGGGAGAAAACATCAAAGAAGGAGCTAGAAAGAGAGGGATGTTCATGGAACAAATGAAGATCCTAGCAAAAGATAGGGAAAAATATAATCAGTGGCTCAAGACCCCAACACTGTAAGGTATAATTTGGAGCAGATATGTAAGTAAGCTTGTGCTTTTTCTATTTTTGGTTTGACGATCAGTTGTTTTGTTTATTCTGGTACTACCAACCCCAGCCTATTCCTAGACAACATTTTTGGCAACTTCATCTGTGACATCTCCTGGGGTCTCATGCATAACGGCATGCGTAGAACTCACACTATAACATGGCGTAAGCACAAAAGTGGAAATGTTCGTACGCACAAAAAAATCCAGATACATAAATCTGTGCGAACGCCTTCTGCTACATAAATCCCAGTCAGAGTGAAAAATTTTGCACGTGCACATGCCTGCACCTGCTGTCCCTCCCCATCTCCTCCCAGAATTATGCCTCTTTGAATATGCAAATCAATATAAATAGCCCTTAAGCTCAGCCTCCTGTGAAAAGACAATGGCAAAAGCACAGGGAAAATAGAAGAATTTCAGCAAATGCCAAGTGGAGGCAAGGAAAAACATACTATTTGTTGGTTTAAACAGTGGTATAAGCAACAAAAGGAAGTTGATCAAGTGACACAGAGTGTCGGAGAAACTCGAAAGCTCAAGTTCACAAAGTCACACAGTGCCCGAAATAAAAAAGAAGTTGTCAGATATCAAAGTCGCCGTGAAAAGGCGAGTCGTAGCCCACTGTCTGAGTGTCATATGAAAGCTTATTAGGGTACAGAAAAAAAAAATAGGCACACAGTGAGGAAAAAAGCACGAAATGTCAACTTTAATCTCGAAATTTCCACTTTAATCACATAGTTTATTTTGTCATTAAAGTAGAACATCATAAACTTCATCTTATTGTTTAATTTACTAGTTTCTCAAATCCCATCGTAAAAAAAGTAGCACG
The DNA here is from genome assembly GCA_026402145.1 of Polypterus bichir lapradei. NCBI lineage: Eukaryota > Metazoa > Chordata > Cladistia > Polypteriformes > Polypteridae > Polypterus > Polypterus bichir. The sequence goes on from JANRMT010062857.1 coordinate 1,200,478, forward strand.
TTAAATGCTTTGTTTTGTATTTGATCTTCTATGTGCTCTATGTGTGTGAATCAATATGTGCTTCTTAAACAGGCTTACTCTTCCTCCAACCAAGACACAGAATCCATTACATTTATGATATTACAGCTCTCTGAATACTTAAAATACTGAGATGTATACTTGATATCATTTTCATGATGATAGGAGTTAAAGCATGTTATTAAACATGGGAACACAGTGGCGCAGTGATTGTTCCTGCCTCACGCAAGATGCTTGCTTTGCCGTGTGAGACTTTCGATGAAATAATTTATTACAGCAGTACTTTCTCTTTCAAACGTACTAACCCCCAGTTCCTGTCCTTACTTTTCTTTCTCCAAATACCCAATCGCCACACAATCAGCTCTGTAATAGGTGTTAAGCCATCTGTAAGCTTAGAAAGTCGATTCTTCAAAACTTTTAAGGAACATTGAAATATCTTCGTAGTACATGTTTAATTATTCTATCCATCTTTCCTTCCAGTGTTGCGCAAGCCACAGCAAGAATACAGCGAGAAGCAGGAACAATCCGTGAGTGCTAGCTCCTTGTCCTCACATGTTTAATTATTAAAAATATAGATTATTTAAATGAAGTTAAAGTTTTATCTGTATAATATAATAAACATATTTTGCTGCATTTCATCTTAAAAATGATATTGTCATCATATGTAAATACGCGCTTTATAAAGTGGCTCATGTTGTACAATATTATAACTGTATTGCAAGTTTACAGTGAGGTAATTGTACTTATAAGTACAAAGCATTCTACAAGGAGCACTTGATGGACTGATTGAGTGTGTTTATAGTTCTTGGGATGAAACTGTTTCTGAACTGCGAGGAAAGGCTCTGAAGCGTTTGCCGTATAGGCAGCAACAGGCAGCATGTGCATGATGCTGTATCCCAATATTTCTCTTTCCAATCAGCTGCTGAGCTGTGATTCCCTACTCAGATACAATGATATAAATACTCCGAGTGGTGCAGTGAGAGTAATATGGAAAAAGATGATCCACTGTGGCAACCCCTAATGGGAGCAGCTGAAAGAAGAAGAAGAAAAAGGTGCAGTGAGAGTAACAACACTAAAGCTACTATGGTATTTAGAATAATTTGACCATTCTGTGGACCATTATATTGTTACAGGTTAATTACAATCAGATGCCTTAAACTAATAAACAATATGCAGTTAGTTTCAGTGTATATGATAAAGCCGCATTAGGGATGAGGATCTAAAAAAGAAAGGGTAACCACACAGGAACAGTAGTACTGCTTTGACGCCTGGTGCCACCAGTTTGCAAAACCGAGAGGAGAACTTGCGTACGCCAGGGTTAGAACTACCGTGAAAATGTGTGTGGCTTTATGGCAAGTTTAGGTTTTATACATCGCAATTTGAGTGTGAAAACGTTCGTACATAACATTTGTGTACATACGCACCGTTTATACATGAGGGCCCTGGTCTTTCCTGCTTCAATTTTCTTCCTTGGACAACTTCATTCCTCTCAGAGTCCAAAGCATCTCCAGATCAATTGCAGACAAGAGCTGCTTTTTTCCCATTAACTAACTATATTCCCATAACTATAACTATATTCCCGTAACTTTAAGTAACTATATTACCATAACTATTAAATTGGCAAAGAGCATGTCATGGACAAATTTACCATTAAATTTGTTGCTATGGATTTTAAATTTTCCCTTTTTAGTTGCTATTCTACAGAGCAAAAAAGTCATGATGCATGCATAGGAATGTTTATGAGACAGAGTTAAAATAATATTTAAATATTGTTAAGTTTGTATTACTTTGCATATCAGTCTATATATGATCTTCTCTGGAAGGTTTAGACATTTTTACATTTGATTAATTGAAAGTTAGAAATATCAAGTTCAGATTTAGCAAGACAATGGAAAAAAATGACCAGATTAAATGAGGGTGAGTTTAAATACCTGTAGCTGGGTTTTCAGTCTATCAATCGGTGCTGTCACAGTCCTAGACACCACATCTGCAATCCCCCCTATGATGATTAGTTGAGTTGCAACTCCTGAGTCAATCTCCTTTTGAGAGAACTGCATTGGCATAGACAAGCTTTCTCCAACATCAAACACCTAGACAAAGTTAAATGGGAACTATAAAAAGAGAACATGGAAAACACAGAAAATTGGAAATACAGTTTTCAAAGCCACTGAAGTAACATTGCACACAATCTTGCATAGCTTTAGTTCTTGGGTTAATTAACATTTATTAGAAATAACAGAACAGATGGAAAAAATACTGGGAAAGATAAAATTAGTTTGGAAGAGGATATTAACCATGTAACATGTTTAATTTCATAAAGTTTAAGGACCTAATACTAAATAATATATTTAAAATAGATTAGTAAAGTAAAACTAAAAATTGAGAAGGTAGTCTACCATTTAAAAAAAAAACAATGTTTAATTCAGAGTAAGGACTTAAAATTATTTAAAAATCAGATGAATACTTTGTTTCCTAAATAGATCATCTACAAGAAACCCAAGGGAGAAAGTGGCAGAGATGTGGAAAGGCAATCCACTGGCTGCTGGGACCTAAAAAATAGTACACTGTACAGTACTATTATGTGAATCAGGACAAATTTAGTGGCTTAAAATCTTATTTAAATGGGGATACGGATGCTCCTGTAGCCATGAGAATGAAACAAACTATATTCTTATAATAGTGCTAAAGATGAAGTGTCCTAAAATTAGAATACATAGGCAGTAAGCATAGCGTATGTTGCACTTTGGAGAGATAATCTATAATGATGAAAGGAACATGATTGAAAGATGAAGAGTCAGCCAAGACACACAAGGAAAATGAAAAAAGGTATAGGACTGAGGACACTGAGGTTATGTGTAAGGCAAAATATATAAAATATTTTAAAGTTGATTCTATTGTTTATCTTCAACAAGTAACATAGCTAGTTAGCAATAAGATATAAATTAAAAAGAAACCAACAGTTCTCCAACTAATTTGTTTTCATTTACTCTTTTGTGTATTCATCGTGAATTAGAATATCTGGTTTAAGAAGATACTGTGAAGGAAACTGAAGTGAAAATTTGAATAATTAAGAATTACACATCTGTTTTTGGCTACAAATAATTTTTGATGTTACCTTTGGAAAGGAAGAATTTAAAATATAAGAATGAGCTGAAATGGCACAACAAAAATACTAACAAGGCTTAAAATAAATGAGATCAGTTTTTAGCAAGGATTAGTTTGTAATTAAACAATTGGCTTGGAACAAACACCTAACTTTCCAGGACTGACATTGCAGACAAACCATAAAATCCAGGTCTGTAAAGTTTCTTGATAAAACTGACGGCTCATATTCAATTCTAGCAAATGTACTGGGAAGTACTTGCCTACTTAGTTTTGTACTTCATAATAGGGTCTTAGCATCACAGTGCAGGAAAATGTACTTTTAACTACACTTGTTCTTTGTTAATTATGTCTTCCCTATGTCCTCCCTATGTTGACATCACTTTAGGCAGTGTTCCACATGAAACATCAGCAAGCTTGAATATCTTCATCAGTGAAGCTCCAACCAAACATTCCTTAGCAATCACCTATGTTTTAAACTGCTATGCCCAATAGTGGGTTTTGCCCTGAGCAGCATTTTTAGATGTAGTCATATAAAATGTGAAAGAACCACTCTGCTCCCAGCAAATGAAATTTGTTGAAAAGTGATACTCCTATTCTTCATGTACATTTCAGTTTAATTTTGTTGAAACATCTTGAAAAGAGTGCACTCTATAAATTTCCCTTTCAACAAGCATTGAAAATTTTTTAAAATTATCTATCATAAAACAGAGAAACATTTTGCAACCTGAAATATTGAATAGTTTAGTCTTTGAAATGTACCACTTGAGAAAGGCTGTTGCAACTAAGGTATTTTTCTCAGTTTCGATAGCCATTCTGGACAGCAAAATAAATTCTATTACAATTTATTGAAATTCTAGTGAAGCATTTGTGCCAGAAGCTTAAATAATGACACATTTCAGGGCAGACTTCAGAAAAGACTTTAACTTACCTTTCAGAAATATTATGTTTAACAAATTTCACCTACAATTTATCATACACCCTCTACAATCAATCAACAACTAAAAATAGTGCAAAATATGGAATTATTTACATCACCCAAGTTGGAATTCAAGGCCTATGCAAGGTACATCAACAGCCACAAGCCTCGATGCTTTAAAATGACATTAAAAAGCAACTGTATTCTGCTAATACATGCAGTTGTATTCTATTATCTCTGTTATATACATATTTAACAAAAAACGTGATATCTCTCACTTTAATAAAGTAAATAAAAAATACAAATTTTCAACTTTCAAAAAGTGAACTGAATGTTATGCATAGATTTTCCTAACTTATTTCTTTATGACTGTGAGCATGCTGAAATGTTAATTTCTGAACCAATTTAAAAACAACACCTGTCTGAAGATTAATTTTTATGTAACTTGTGTTCTTCATTACCCATGTTACTGACTTTCTGACATTGTTTGTAATCATAAAGGCAAAGAAGGACTCAATTCAGTTAAACTAATAAGGCACCTTACATGCTGATTACCATTGTTTGTCTCCAAAAGGAAACAAGTTCTTCAATATTGCTAGATGTACTCAGGACAACGTGATGAAGAAATTCGTCCCAGTCAACAGTCATAGAACCATCTGCATCCATCCTTTAAAATGCATGAAATAATTATTATTTACAAAAACACTTCAAAATATAATCTACAGTAGCAGTAAAGGGGGCAGTAAGGTGTTTCTGTCATATGTACAGTATTAAAAGCAGCCACCATACCCACACACTAGGCCAATTAGGAATTGTCATGTGACTAAACAACACACACACACACACACATGCACACACACACACAAATAACAAGAACATTCTACACAGACAATGCCCAGCTGGGATTCAAACCCATTCTCATGGAGCAGTGCTATCTGCTGCTTCACTGTACTGCCCAATAAAAATATTAAACAAGATGCATACTGTGAAAATGAAGCTGTGATTTATGCCCCTGGGGTTGAAGTGGATTTAAATTAAGTTTTGGCTTTTGCTGAATAACAGTATTTTCAGGTTTTCATTCTCGGATAGTATGCAGTCATTAATTCAATTCTTTGCTGACTTGTTTAATGTGCTTAATGAGTGGTTGTAAAGCTATCTGTCCCCAATAGATGTATACACTGCTGTATTGTTTTCTTCACATTTTAAAATTTCTTCATAAAAGGCAATAAAACAGATCATACAAATATTTACTATGTTTAAATGTATATTAATGTACTGTGACACTCTGCCTGTTTTCTAATCATGCAGACTGGAAAGTAATGTGAAAACTGCCAGACTGATTTAGAGCTAGCCACACAGTGTATCTAACTGTGGATGGTCATTTTAGTCAATTAATTTTGTTCATCTCATAGAGCAAACTCATTTGATTTGTTGATTTAATTTACTTATTTACTTAAACTGAATGATGTCACTATTCACCAGCTCCATCTGACTGTAATTCATTCATTTAAGTGAATGACAATGGAGCTATATCAGAGAAGTAATTCAAAGGATTCAAACGTACACAATTTGTTATCTGATGGCTCTGTTCTTTATTGGTGATGCCCATTATGAAAGGAACAATATATAATAAAGATTAATTAATATATGGTATTTATGAAAGAATAATAATTAAAGGACTGAAAATATATTTAAACTTCTAAGTCTATTTTATTTTAATTGCACTGTTCAAGCCAAGATAAACAGTTAAAACTACACCGGCTTGAACAAGATATAGACTGCTATGGAATTGTAGACATTACCATTATAAAGTATGTTCAAGATGTGAATATCCCGGTGAAATTATTATGAGTTAGATGCTTTGAAATCTTGTAAAGAAGTCTGCTGTACTCCTCCGGGATACTAGAGTGTAAGCAAATTAACTCAAATTCTTGGTGGCTGATGGTCCAATTATGAGAGAGAGGCAATAATGAACTGATTGTAGATTATCCCATGTACAACAAGATACAGCCTTATAAGCAGGACACAGAGGAGAACAGGCAGATCAGAAGCAGTCCTGAACCACTGGACTCCACGTCCTCCTTTCTTGGTAGGTGCCACTGTGAGATAGCAACTCTGAAATTACATACAATATTCCTGACCCCAGAAGTAAACTAATTCTGAGATGATGTTTTGAAGAGTATTCATTGCCAGTGCTCCAGTGAGCCTGGAGTCAGGAAATGATGAAACCTCATCAGCAAGGAGAAAGGAACCTTACAGTCTAGAAAATGAGAGAAAAAGGGTGAAAGAATAACAGAGTGATGGAAGGTGAGTTCAGTGGGAATATGGATTTATGGTATTTGAAAGGCAAAAAATGGTGTAAGCTAGGCCACTAAAGCATTAGGGCTAAGGAAAGCTGGGCTGGGCACTAGAGTTTGTTTTGGGGTTTGTTAGTTTCTTTGTTACTTTGTCTAAACTCTATTTCTAGCACACTTAGTCTGTCTGAATTCATCGAAACACTATTTTCATTAAAAATGCTGTACATGGATAGATCTCAGTACTCCAGTTATGGCTCAATATGCATTGTCCTTTCACATGCTAGATACAAAAACTTACATGTGCCTGTTTTTATAATGTTACCCCTATCAATTTTTATTGTATAAAATAAAAGTTGTAAATTCTGTATTTAACTCAGTTATACATTATAGTAAAATACAAAACATCTCTTACTTTTTTATTATATCCGCAGCATTTGCTTTTGATATGTGTAGTCCTACGTCCTTAAACAAATGGATAATATCTTCCTGGTCAATAAATCCTGTTGGGACAAAAAATTATAAAGTTATTTTTTCAAAATGTTCTTAACAGAACTAAAACTAAGAAAAACTCTAATTATCAAATATTATTTAGTGTGAATATTGAACTTGAAATTTTACCAAAGAATGAATGCTTTTTGGAATATAAGTGTTATAACGACTGCTAGAAACATCCTTCATTCATCCATTATTTTAACCTGCTGTTTGCTAAAAAAGGAATTCTATACATGGCCATGGCATTTGGGACCACTTAAGAAACAAATGGGAGTAACACATGGCGCCCTGATACACATTCCAGTCATGTCAGGACAGTGCAGCAATGCCAAATGAGCTAGCATGCACATGATGCACATGTCTAGGATATGCAAGACAACAACCATGTGGACATGAGGAGAACATGCAAATGCCTCACAAAAGATGCTCAGTGTGGGAATCGAACTCATGTTTCAAGAACTGCAAGGTGCTAGTGCTAAACACAGCTCCAATTGTTTTTTGTAATCAGTGACAATCAGTATTTATTATAAATACAAAACATCCTTGTTGAACAATCAAAGTCCTTCACAGACCAAATAGTGAGAGTGAAATATTGATATTTTAAGTTCCATTTCATAAAAAGAGTATTTTTGCAAAATGATTGCTAAATTTGTTTCATTATGTTTGAACGTGAAATTTCATACCAGTATAGAACAATCTATTCATTTTTTTTGTAAACCTATACAGTTGAGATCAGGATATGTCAGGTGCAAGGCAGGATGCAGCCCACAGTAGGATGCTATTTCACCATTGCACAGTTTATAGTGGTGACATATCCTGTCACACGTTGTTGGGGTGTAAGAGGAAATTGGGGTACACTCCAACTCTGCTGAAACTATGGCCAGGCTGAGGCTTAACCCATGTGTTTGGTAATGTTAGGCAGCAGCACTAATCAGGTCATATTTAATGTGATTTACTGTAGAATTTCAATGTTGTGCAGTATCAGCATGTTATTTTACGTAATTCAGTCTAGCAAATTTGAATAACTGGATATGAAGCATGCAACAGTTGTTAAAGAGTGAAATGAATGCTAAAGATGTTTGTTATTAGAAGGTTTACCTCAGAGGCTGTCAACTCGGTCCTGGAGTTGCAGATTTTAGTGAAAGACACAACTCCCCTTAGGAACTGTGAGCATGTGAAGAATGCCCCAGCGACCATGGACAATTAACACAAACCCTTAACAATAAAGCCACGGGGGGGGGGGGAACTGATATCACACAAACTCTGAACATAAAAAAACAGAGGTAAGCAATTGGATGTTCTCCCCGTTTCATGGACACATATAGCCAGAACTTGTTTAATAGCACCTGCAATTCTCAGCAAGCTGTCTTGGCAGACTCACTATTAGAAAAACTTCCTGATTGTGAGCTTTAAAGCCTAGTGTAATCTGGAAATCTAGAGTCAAGAAAAGAATACTTCACTTCATAATATAAAATAAATATTCTCTGTCTCTCTTAAATCAGCTCAGGCTTGTGGAAGGCCAGAGCCTGTTCTGCCAGCATTGGGCACAGTACAGGAATCAGCATAGTGCAGGACCTACTCACATATATGATATATGATATGACTTTAGCCTAATATACATGACTTTGAGATGTAACAGGAAAATCACAGTACCCATGGAAAATCCTATGGATTCGGTGAGAATATACAAACATGACCGGGCATGAAATTTGAAGCAGGAACACTGGCTCAATATGGGAACAGTATTAATCTACTGTGCCACCTTACACTGGGTTTCATTCAGTATTCAATATATTTTTTCCTAGTTTCCACTTACCACTGCCATTTTTATCAATTAACTTGAAGTTTATTTTCCACTTCTTTTCACTATCCTTTATGTAGCTAAGAAACTCTTCATAATCCAGTTGGCTGTCATTACTTCTGTCATAGGCACTTAATGTGACCTGTGAAAACATTTGCGATTACTTTTCAAGCGAATGCAATAGTAAAAAAAACTTTTTTTCATGTTTAAAAACTGATGGAACTTTATTTTCTCATATATAAAATTTTCATTGCTACCAAACCAAAAATTCAAAAGATATGAACCTATTTATCCAGTGTGTAGAGGCACCAATAGCACTAGACACATGGCAAAAACCAACACTGAACAGGGCACCAGTCCAATGAAGAGCACTCTCATGCACACACATACTGTAAGTACAACTTGGGGTCACTGACTAACCTAAAACTCATCATGCTGCGATGTGTGAGTAAATGGAGAAAACATGACTAAAATTTAGAGCAAGGATTCTAGAGCTGTGTCTCTGGTTTGAAGCTGTAACTTAACTGTAAGAAATATATATATGAGAACTGTATTCTGGTGTTCAGATATTAAGTTCAAATAGGCATTCAAAAATGTTAACTGTTTATACAAAACATTAGCTATAATAATGACTTTCTTTATTAAAGCAATTTCTGGATATCTCATAACAAGAAAATCAACATCAGCAAATCAATAGTGTCAGAATGCGCTGTTTGCCTTTGACCCCACACATATGGAAGTGCATACTTAGAAATGCTGATGACAGAGCTGTCAAGTGAGAAATAAATATGAAATCTGGGTTTCATTCAATGCACTAACTCGGACCCAGTGCCTTAAGGGATCAAAGTTGGTGTCACCCCCTCAGCTGAACTCCCCTAAGCCCAAAGTTTTGGATTAAAAGTTTCTGAATCACTTTTGCTTACTTGCACTCTAAAATAGTTGTTCTTTATCAGTAAAACTATGGAATGGGGGCATGGAGTTTAGGACAGGCCAGGCTTAGATCTATACATTTATAGAACAAACAACGGTGTAGAAATAAAAATGAGTAATGTAAATACTAACCCAAAATTTAAATGTAGAAGGAGTAACACATTAAAAATAGCTTGTCTTAATGCTAGAAGTATCAAAAATGAGGTAAGTGAGTTGGAGCTGTATGTAGCAGAGCATAATTATGATATGATAGCAATAACAGAAACCTGGCTAAATAGCAAAGATGGGGATGAGTGCAACATAGAGGGATACACATTTTTTAGGAAGGATAGACAGGACAGAAAAGGAGGTGGGGTTGCTGTTTATGTCAAACAGAATTTAAATGTAAGTCCTCTTCAGTTGGACGATGAGCCCCATCTTAGTGAGGACATGTGGCTTCACCTGGAAAGCATTAGCATTTTAGGAGTGTGTTATAGACCACCCAATTCAGACAGTAATTTCAACACACATCTTTTTAGTAAAATCAAAAAGGCAAGTTTACAGGGAGATATTATAGTCATGGGGGACTTTAATTATCTGAATATTAACTGGGACAACCTTGCAAATGGAGAAGCACAAGAGCAGGAGTTTTTAGAAGTAATCAGTGACTGTTTTTTAACACAGTATGTTAAAGCAGCAACACGGGGTGAAGCCTGTCTGGATTTAGTATTTTGTAATTATCAAGATAGAATTGAGGGTGTAGAGGTGATTGAACCATTAGGGTCAAGTGACCATAATATAATACAATTCTCAGTATTTTGTAAGAGTGCTAAGACTGGAATTGTTAAGTTGAACGTTGGTAAGGCCAATTTTGAGCAGATGCGGCAAAGTCTAAGGAGGGTGGACTGGGATAAGCTTTTAAGTGTGGAGACATTCGAGGAGCAGTGGGACAGGTTTAAAAATGTCTTACATGTAATGCAGGACAGGTACACGCCTAAATTTGGAATCAATAGGAAATGTTTAAAAACTCCACAGTGGGTTAATAAAGAGTTAAAAAAAGAAGCTGCAAATGAAAAAACAACTTTATAAGGCATATAAGGCTAATGACTGCAAAGTGAATCGTAGAGTGTATGAGAACTTGACAGCAACCATTAAGAAGGATATCAGAGAGGCTAAAAGACAGTTGGAGAGGAATATAGCAGATAAGGCAAAAAATGACCCTAAGAGATTCTTTCAGTATTTTAGTGGTAAAAGAACAGTCAAGGCCGAGGTCAAACTTGCATTTTTCTGAGGTCTTCACAAGGGAGGAAGTGGATAACCTCCCAGCGGTAAATGAGACTATTAAGGAGGTTCTGAGTGATTTAGATATTATAGTGGGAGAAGTACTGCTTAGATTAAACAGGATGATTAAACAAATCACCAGGAGCAGATAATATTTACCCTCAAGTTCTTAAGGAGGCTAACGAGAACATATATAAAACCTTGACACATATTTTTAGGAAGTCACTGTGCACTGGAGAGATTCCAAAGATCCGGAAAACGGCAAATATCATCCTGTTATATAAAAAGGGTGACAGGGCAGATCCAAGCAACTATAGGCCGATTGAGCAGCACATGGTAAGTACAGTTTTTTGGAACAGTCAACATGGGTTCAGAAGAGGCAGGTCATGTTTTACTAACATGCTGGAATTCTATGAGGAAGCAACAAAAGGATAAGAACATAGTGGAGCATATGATATTATTTATCTTGACTTTCAGAAAGCATTTGACAGGGTGCTAGATGAGATATTGGGCATCAAACTAAAAGAAGTGGGAGATCAGAGTGATGTTTTTAGATGGGTGCAGAATTGGCGTAGACACAAGAAGCAGAGGGTAATGGTGCGAGGAACCTTATCGGAATTGGCTGATGTTAACAGTGATGCTCCACAAAGTCAGTGCTAGGGCTGCTGCTATTTATAATATACTAGCAAAATACCCGCGCTTCGCAGCGGCAAAGTACTGCCTTAAAATTTTTATTAAGAAGAAAATTTAACCTTTTTAAACTGAGGGAAAATATGGCAATAATTATTTGTTAAGGATCTCTTTGTATACCATGTTGTCAGTTCGGCCCTCCGGTTGTAACATGACCAAGCTGTGCGCTGAGCTTACTCTTGAGCATGTAACTTACAGTTGGCCATGTGAACAGTAATCTTGTCTTAAATCTCACAGCTTGGATTGCTGCTATCATAATCGGTTTGAGTTTCATGGTTTGTTTCAATTACATTAGTATTTGCAGGATCTGTTGTGTTGAAGTGACATTCGGCATCTGTCAAGCATTGTAAGCACACAACCGGTTTCATCGATAAAATCACATCCAGCTTTTGGGAGTTTAAACAGTCATAAACATCAAAGTGTCCACTACTGAAATCGTCACCTGTGAATCTAAGATGTTTAAGAGGCATTGGCGGTTGTCGAAAGGTGTAAAATATTTGGCCATTTCGGTACACTTGAAAGCGACAACCCAACAATTCATCGGCAGCCATCAACTCACATGCAGAACCATAGGTGAAGGGCTTAAGCATTTCACTCTTCTAGTGCTCCTGTGTAGTATAATTATCTCCTGTACCGTCATCAGTCCACACCTTGAACCTGTCCCAGTCATTCAATACATAAGACACAATGTTCCTCCGGATATCAAGAGTGAGCCTGATATGGCCGTGCAATATGTAACAAAGAGAATGGAAAAGGTAGGTGCCATCTCCGGGCATGGAAACCACTCAGTAAGTGACAGTTCTTTGATCGATAGTGATCACCTCGATAGACATGGTAATGGGGGTTGGAATGATAAAGGAAATGGGTACCTGAGTAATGTAAAGTAAGTCTAAAATACCTATACAATAACTATAATTGTAATAAACAAACAATAAAACAGCGGAGAAGCCGTGGATTAAACAAAAAGGCTGTAGTTATCAGTAGGGAGACGTGAATCCCGTGGCGAAGCAAGGAAGGGAATGTAGAGACCGGAGCGACGGACGGTCTTATATAGGCAGGCAGCCAACAACATGGGAGGCGTTGGGATGGGGGACCCAACGCCGCCTCACACGGTGACCGAGCTGCAGGCTATGGACGTATATATGTACGCAAGTAGGATTCAGTTAGCGTTGGGAACCCATGTACCAAATTTCTTGAAGATGGGCCCATAAGTAACAAAGACTGTTGAAAAGTTCAATATGGTGGCCGACAGTGGCATCATACCACCGAAATAAGTACGTACATTGGTTTCGGTTAGTGCAGGGAAGCCACCTATAAAATTTCGAGAAGAACAGGCCATAAATAAGAAAGTTCAACATGGCGGACGTTGTTGACCATTATGACCGTTACATGTAGAATTTCTAAATGAAACCTGCTAAACTTTTGTAAGTAAGCTGTAAGGAATGAGCCTGCCAAATTTCAGCCTTCTACCTGCACAGGAAGTTTGAGAATTAGTGACGTTGGAAAGTTCAATATGGCGGCCAACAGTGGTGTCATACCAACGAAATAAGTACGTACATCAGTTTCCGTTAAAAGTTTAATATGGCGGCCGACAGTGGCATCATACCACCGAAATAAGTACCAAATTTCAGCCTTCTACCTACACGGGAAGTTGGAGAATTAGTGACCTTGGAAAGTTCAATATGGCGGCTGACAGTGGCGTCATACCACCGAAATAAGTATGTACACATTGGTTTCGGTTAGCGCAGGGAAGCCGCCTACCAAATTTCGTGAAGATGGGGCCATGAATAAGAAAGTTCAATATGGCGGACGTCGTTGACCGTTATGACCATTACGCGTAGAATTTCGAAATGAAACCTGCTTAACTTTTGTAAGTAAGCTGTAAGGAATGGGCCTGCCAAATTTCAGCCTTCTACCTACATGGGAAGTTGGAGAATTTGTGACGTTTGGAAAATTCAATATGGCGGCCGACAGTGGCGTCATACCACCGAAATAAGTATGTACATCGGTTTTGGTTAGCGCAGGGAAGCCACCTACCAAATTTCGTGAAGATGGGGTCATTCTTCTACTTACACGGGAAGTTGGAAAATTAGTGACGTTGGAAAGTTCAATATGGCGGCCGACAGTGGCGTCATACCATCGAAATAAGTAAGTACATCGGTTTCGGTTAGCGCAGGGAAGCCGCCTACCAAATTTCGTGAAGATGGGGCCATAAATAAGAAAGTTCAACATGGCGGACGTTGTTGACCGTTATCGACCATTATGACCGTTACGTGTAGAATTTCGAAATGAAACCTACTTAACTTTTGTAAGTAAGCTGTAAGGAATGAGCCTGCCAAATTTCAGCCTTCTACCTACACGGGAAGTTGGAGAATTAGTGATGAGTCAGTCAGTGAGTGAGTGAGTGAGTGAGTGAGTGAGTGAGTGAGGGCTTTGCCTTTTATTAGTATAGATATAAATGATTTAGATAGGAATATAATGTTAGGTTATATAGCACGATGTGTGGAGTACACATCCAAGGAAGTTCTGCTCAAGCTTTATACCGCACTGGTGAGGCCTCATCTGGAGTACTGTATGCAGCTTTGGTCCCCAGGCTACAAAAAGGACATAGTAGCACTAGAAAAGGTCCATAGAAGAGCAACTAGGCTAATTCCAGGGCTACAGAGGATGAATTATGAGGATAGATTAAAAGAGCTGAGCCTTTTCAATTTAAGCAAAAGAAGATTAATAGGTGATATGATAGAAGTGTTTAAAATTATGATGGGAATTAGTACAGTGGATCAAGACAGTTATTTTAAAATGAGTTCATCAAGAACATGGGGACACATTTGGAAACTTGTTAAGGGAAATTTTCACACAAACATTAGGAAGTTTTTCTTTACACAAAAAACACTTGGAATAAGCTACCAAGTAGTGTGGTAGACTGTAAGACTTTAGGGACTTTGGAAACTAGATGATGTTTTTTTGGAAGAAATAAGTGGATAAGACTGGTGAGCTTTGTTGGGCTAAATGGCCTGTTCTCGTCTAAATTGTTCTAATGTTCTAAAGTAGTGCGCTAACCACCTAGATCAAAAGAGATATATCAGTGCAAAGTAAGTGCTTATTTGAACAAATTCAAACTGACTCCTTTCCATTTTTAAATACTAGTAGTGGGAACAAAGAGGAGCTTTTGTAATTTCATTATTTTTCTTATGCAGTAATCTGTCAGCGTTTGTGCATCAGTCATGGGGAAAAGTGCATTGCTTCTGATTTTATTTTTGATTTCAATCTGTATATTTTCATTTAGTAAGTGAATAAAGTTTCTTTATTTCAACAGTTGTGGATATTTCACATACAGCGCATTTATCTTGCATTGTGATATCTATACTAATAAAAGGCAAAGCCCTCACTGACTGACTGACTGACTGACTGACTGACTGACTGACTGACTCATCACTAATTCTCCAACTTCCCGTGTAGGTAGAAGGCTGAAATTTGGCAGGCTTATTCCTTACAGCTTCCTTACAAAAGTTGGGCAGGTTTCATTTCGAAATTCTACGCGTAATGGTCATAACTGGAAGCTGTTTTTCTCCATTTACTGTAATGGAGATGAGCTTGAAACCCGTGGGGGCGGAGTTTCGTCTGACATCATCACGCCTCCCACGTAATCACGCAGTACGTAGAAAACCAGGAAGAGGCCCAAAAAGCGCTGAAGAAAACATGCATTATATAATTGAGAAGGCAGCGAAACAATAAGAAGCGAGCGAGTGACATATACAACCATATTCATGAGTTCTGCTACTTCGGAAACAAAGCAC
>JANRMT010062857.1:1220783-1239179 GCA_026402145.1 Polypterus bichir lapradei
ATAATATCCACGCAGACTTGCACGTAAGAGCGGGAGTTATCCGTTTTAACAAGCAGCGTCTTGCACTGATACGAAATAGCTGTGTGTGTATATATGTAGATATGTATGTATATGTATATATATGTTTATATATGTGTGTGTGTATGTATATATATATGTATTTGTGTGTATTTATGTGTGTGTATGTATGTATGTGTGTATGTATATGTATGTGTATATATGTAGATATATATATATGTATGTATATATGTGTGTGTGTATATATATGTGTATATGTATAGATATGTATATATATATGTTTATGTGTGTGTGTGTAAATATATATATATATTTATATATATATATATATATATATATATATATATATATATATGACAGCAACACTCATCACTCACAACAGTGACAAAACAATTACATTGACAATCATGTTACGTTATTTTCAAAATGTTTCCTTTTCTTTTTCATTGCTTCTTTAACACATTACTTCTCCGCTGCGAAGCGCGGGTATTTTGCTAGTATATATATAAACAGCTTGTCTTCAATTTCTATGAATCTATTAAAAAAGGTGAATGTTTGACAAGATAATGTGACAGTGTGGATTGGCTCCACCCTTCCACCTCTTTTTTGGGAGCCTCTTGAACCCAACACCACTGGTAATGTAACAGGATGAGCCAGGCAAATGAGGACACACACAACACATTGCAAGGGGTAGGTACAAAGGTGCTCAGTGCTTTTATTTTAAAACCAAAGCAAGTCAACAAATCAGTGTCCAAAGTGAAGCGCAAAATTCATAATAAATAAATCTACTCTCTATATATATAATCCTAAGCCTAAAAGTGCAATGATTTTGTGCAACAATTTTATGTGACTTTTTATGTCATGTTTTTTGTCACGCTTTAAATCGGGCTAATTTTAAAGCCTACATATATATGTTTGATATCATTCTTTTCAGAATGTATCGAACTTTAATGTGATGTTGTTAGATTTTCAGATTCTTATTCTGTTTTTAAATTATAGACTAACTCGCGAGATGAGACTTTGTGCCAAAAGATTTAACCACGTCCGGGGCCGGAAATAAAAGACAAAGAGTAGATGACAACGACAGCTGCTGTACAGGCTTTTAAATGTTCGAAGCGCCGTGCGCAAGCTGTAAGCCAGCAGCTGATCGAGCAAAGAGGAGGTAAAGAAAAACTGTAATTGTTTCTCATTGTATTACCGTTTAAGAGGGGGTTTCGGAGGAGCGACTGCGTCTCCTTGGGGTTTCATTCAGCCACCCTCTTCACAACACGAGTGGCAGAGACGCAAAGCGGCTGGCGCGTAGCCCCCTAGTAATCCAATAAAACTAAGTGTTCATAATGGAGATTAAAATCAATAAATAGAAGATCCATAAAACAAAGTTAAAAACACTGGCTAGAAACTCTCCTTAAAAGTCAGAGCCGGATTCCCCTTATAACTGACATTTCTTGGCTTGCCCTTTTTGGACCTTGCAGTCCAAGGAGGAGGCCACCAGTCGGCTCAGATAACTTGCTTTGTTTTTCTTTTCTGTCTTTGTCTTCTCACTCTCCTTTTTTACACTGGGGAGGGATGCAGGTGCAATCACCTGATTGCTGCCCCAGGTTGATAATGAGACCGCCTGCATGTTCCAGCAAGGTGGCGCACGGTCAGCTGACTGTCTCACACCAACTCGGAAACGAGTCAATCACTTGCACATGCTTCTCTCCCCAGCTTGAGTGTGCCCATTATTTATTTATTTAAAATACGCTGGCAAGCTGCGGACCTCTGGTGCCACAACAACAAAGCTACATTTTGTTTGAGCAGAGGTTATTAATAGAATAATAACATATTAATTATTTTAATGAAGAATAATACTGAGTTTATCATATTAAATTTAAGTAGTAAGTATTTGTTCTTACTTCACTGTTTATTGGGAATGATTGTAATAATAAAGCTTCACTGGAGTAGGTGCAAGGGCTCTGTTTACACCTCATAATTTCTGGCTCCCCTACAAAAGATGTTTCTCTTGTACCAGTCTTTGTGAAACTTGACTTATTACAGTACATTATTTTTTAATCCTGCTCTTTCCTAACATTTTGACTCTTCTGTCTTTTTGCTTTTGATTCCCATACTTTGACATTGTCCTTGCTTTTGGCTATGTCTCTTTTGGACTATGGACAATTACACTTTATTTTGTATTCTTAGCTAGCTTTGACAACTCACCTCTCTCACCAATATTAGGTATCAGGCTGAGTTAGTGAGCAGTTTATAGGAGTGATTAGTTCATTACAGTTCCTTTATTAATTCTTAATACTGATCAAATATAAGATCTGCATAACCATGTTTGCTGTTCTTAGCTGATATGCTCCTGTGTTTTACATGTCACCTGTCCACTTGTGATGGATGATATGCCTACTATCCATATAGCACTTAGACAACACATAACATAAGGTACATGTCAATTATGGATTGGGTATCAGGTTCTTGCAGGGCGCAGTGCAAGGTACACTGTATGCTCTCACACTCACTGATACAAGAGTATTTAACAATCACTGTGTAACTTCATTTGCACATCACTGGAGTACCAGGAGAAACACCCACACAGACATGAGCAGAATGATAAACATTCTGCCTCTCTCAAAATATGTCCCTGTGCAGTTGCCTAGGTATTTGTGAAACTGGACTACACTTCACTATGAAAACACAAACAGGGAAATGGAATAACATTTTTTGACTGTATTTTAATATCTCTTCTCTGTTATGTTTTTAGATTTTCTGTGTAGTTCATTCATCTGTTACTTTTCCAGACTTATTTATGACATAACAGGGCCATGACTCACAGAGAACAGGATTAAATAATAGCAACATCAGATATAAGGAAGGGAGCAGTTTTAGAGAGGGACATCAGTCTCAGGACACATTTACTCACACACTCATACTCAAATTAGGCCAATTTACAGATACTAATTAATCTTAATTACAATGTCTGTGGCCAGTACAGGTGATCCAGATTGCAGAATATCTCACTATTATAATTCAGTGAGTGTAGTCGTAGTGTTGGTAAAATGCAAATATAGATTTTATAAATTACTAAATACAGAATTAGTACACATAAAGGCACAGTCTTGTTAAAACACATAGAAAACAAAGCAGTAACTGATTAACATAACTGGAAACCAACAATATCTGCCCAGTGTTTAACTGTTGAATTATTGTCAGTTGACAACAAGGGGAAGAAAACAAAAACTCCAGTCAGCCACTTTCCTGTTGAAAATAAGCAATGGGTGTGGTGTCCATGGTCAGTTGTAAAAGAGAAAATCAAAGTCAAAGTTAGACAAAGTCAGAGTCCTGGAGACATCGGCCAACAAGCCGCTAATCCCCATCTTGGACATTACATAGAAGAGTCTGTGTTGGGCTGACCAATCTGATGAAAGATCATTTTCATCTGATGATTCCAATGCTCCCTGTATCTGAGATGACCTTTACATGTTCAAGAAAACGGCAACTATAATGCTTCAAGTGAACTATCTACATATTGTCCAGAATTCAACACTTAAGGAAAGAAGGTGGCATGTAGAGCTATGTATCCTTACAATTAAATAAAAGGAATGATATCCATCATAAATTCTAAATGTTCTTGGTCTGGCATGTCTTAAGCATGTTCTGGACTTTTTCACAGGAAACTTGTAGAATGTCTGATGTACCATATTTCCACTTGCAACCAGGAACGTGGGGAAACCAACCAAGCTTGATCTTTTATCTATTTTTTTGTTCTTAGTATGACCCAGGCAGTGGTAGTAGTAGTCCTGAGGTTGCATTTTTATTAATTTGACCAATAAATGTGTACTGACTGCATAAGACAGCAGCAGTATGGAGAAAGAAACAGAATCAGGAGATAGTTGTGATTTAATAAACTAGTTAAGGTCAAAACTGGGAAAGCGGATCATATGTTAGCAACATCAGATGCAAGGAGGGCACAGTTTTTAGAAAGTGGCACCAGTCTATTACAGAGCCCATGATGTGAGGCACAAATTGTCATCAATATTGAAAAAAAGAGCATTAAAATCAAGAATTTACATGTAAACTGTGCCAAAACCTAGAGGGGGAGGGGGCGGTCCGCCCCGGGCAGCACATTTTTGGGGGCGGCATTATTGGCCACAAGGCTCAGTACAATTCGTGTGTAAGCAGCAGGGTTCGGAAAAATATCACTCATGTATGAAAAAAGTCAAATTCTCTGATTTTTAACCACAAATGCTTGAAAAATAATGTTCAGACTGTCCTTCTGCATCAGACACAGCAGTTAAAATGTATGAGGCAATGACAAAAATAAACATAAACGTTACACCGATAATAATTTCTAGGAAGATAAACAACTAATTTACAATTTATAATTTCGTCTCGTTATTAATCCGAATGCGTTCTTGCTCTGCGCAGAAAACATCCCCACCTATTACTTTGGTTCTGGTTTTCGTAGCGTAATTATATTAAACTAATAATTAGAACACGGCTTATCAGTGCGTCTATACTATATTCTTGTCTAGTTGATGCTTATAAATGTATATAAAAAATTATTGCTGTTTCTTTATATATGAATAAATCTATGCAAAATGTATCTTAATTTTTCTCTATACGTCATTTTAATTTTCTATTTAAATAGTTTAACATATTCAGATATGTTGGAGGGCGGCAAATTGAAGCCCCACCCCGAGCGGCACAAACTCGAGCTACGCCACTGCCTGTGCTTGCCTGATGACACCTCATTGAGGCAAAGATGTTGTTGAGATCACTCACTGGTTACAACCTAAAGTATGTCAACATGTTCATGACAGTTTTTAATCAATCTATTTGACTGTCTGAATTAGTGGTTTCTTTTTGTTCAAAAACTCTATTGGTCTACAGAAAAATGTCCACTTCTACCATTTGTTTGGAAAATTGGACATGAAAATTTTGATCCATCCTTTGTTTAGGTAGACACTTTATTGAGCACAAGATATGCTGAAAATTAAGGAGAGTATTTTTGACCATGAAATCAAATCTTATTTTTATCTCAGGCAAGGTTTAAAGTTGTCATCAAAGGTATTCAGAGGTTAGAACCAAACCAGTAAGCATTGTTGAAGTCAAAAATAACAAAACAAGTTGTAACCACTAAACAGAAGTCCCCAACAAGACTCCTGAATTTGAAGAAGGCATGTCTTTGATTCAGCCTTAGGATACATATGTTGCATGCCCCCCTTGTTTATAGTCATGGGTTGGTGACGTTACTGTGCCAGTGTAACGATTATGTTACAACAACCTACACAGCAACTGTCAGCGACATGGTTGTGATCATTACAATTACAAACAAAATAATGTTACTTATAATTTTTATAAAAAATAACAATAATAAGTAAACAGTATTACCAAATAAAACATTATGGTAATGCTCACATCAGAAACTGGCATCCTGCACATTGAAGTACAGCACAGAAAGAAAAACTCATGAACAGCCAGAAGAACAACGAGCATTGCATCCAAGTAGTGTGGTAAAGTAGAACTTTAAATCTCAGCTTAATTATATTTTGGTAAAATTAGGTGAATAGAATTGACAAGTTATACTAGTGTAGTTAAAACTGTTCTAAACATCTAACTTTCTAATAAATTCCTCCACATCTACCATTTGATTAAGTGCACAAATATTCCATCCCTTTATGTGATGTACCGTATATACTCGCGGATAAGTTCTCTCATGGATAAGTCGGGACTTGATTTTACAGTATAATTTCTGGTATTTTATATTATCGGTTGTATAAGTCAAATGCAGAAAACTCATGCTATTGGTACAAGAGATTATGCTATGCTAATGGCCACATGAGAGAGTAACCACAGAGCACACTGCCTTTTTTTTCTATGTGGGTACGGCAATGTGCTGTATCAGTGTGTGCTCCTAACCTCTCTCTCTCTCTCTATTGTGCCTACGTGATCACACGGTAATACCCAAAGTATTTCAAAGCAATGTTTGCACTGATTTGTGTTTTTTGTATCTCACACCCTCATACGCCTTTATCATAAGAACATCCCTTATCTACGATGGTGCATTCAATCTGAAGAAAATATGAAGCTGGTTTTAAATTAAACGTTGTTGCAGTAGGGAAAGAAATTGGTAACTGAGCTGCTGCAACAAAATTCAATCTGTCTGAGAAACTGATGCAAGATTGGAGGAGGCAAGAAGATGTAAAAAAAAAAATTAAATGTCGCATTTTTGAACAGGCGTAAAAGTCAGGGTCTGATTTTATGATCGATTTTTCGGTTTTCAAGACCCGACTTATACGTGAGTATATACGGTAATTGATACAAAAAAATGTAATGCATCTGTCCTGTTTGTAATAGAAAACCTCATTCTGGTTTGTGGAGTGATTCATAAGCAGCATGGAACATATAGAAATGTATTGTGATTCTTTTTTGCATGAGCAAATAATCCATGAGCATGGTTACACACAAATTTAAATTGTCAGCAGTTTATGGTCTGACCATGACTTCCAAAGGAGATAGCCCTCTAAGTGTGACCATGAGCAGAATGGTGCCCTGTCAGACTCTGCAGGCAACATGAGTAGATACTGGAATAAACTGAAAATATGGCAATATATTAAACAAAAAATTGTTTATTATTCAAGCCATGAAAACAAAGAATGGTCAAAATACATGCAGATCATAAGTGTCAAGGCAATTAATCAGGCAAAAATTATCTCTGAAGCACTTGGCAGAAACATAATTTAAAGTTATCAGTATTATGGTCAAATAGCACCAAAAATCAGCAAATGAGAAACTGTAGGAGAGATTAAAAGGTGACGTTAGCAATTACACAACAGTATATAATACTAGGGGTAAAAACCATATCCAAGCTCAGCCTTTTTATTTGTTCTGCCCCACTTATGTGACTACTGAATGAATAGAGTTGGATATCAGCAGACGGGAGACAGGAGAGGCCAAGGGCGAATAGCAGTTGAATATCGGGTGTGAGTTTATCACTTCTGGGTAAAATAACACCTTGGAATGTTTAGGAACAGCCATGTCCACTCATAGACATAATTGAATTCAATATCTTATTGTAAATTTAAAATTAAAATTACAAAACAATAGTGAGAAAATCTCAGTTCACCATTCATTTTAGTCCTATAAGATGATAATGAAATGACAACTTAGAGCACCCACAAGTATCCATCTGCAGGCCCTGCATGCTGTAGTCACTTATAACATGTTACACTCAAAGTATGTAGGAGATATGGCAAGTTAAGTTGCTACAAAATTTCTAGTTTATTAACAAATACAACTATGTCCATAAAATGGAAGTTTGCTTTTAATTCAATTACATGTACAGATAAGAAGTCAGTTCCAAATGACTTTTTCTTGAACATATTTTAGTATTCTAAGTGTTAGAATTCCTATTGTCAGTCCTTCATTTACATTTATTTTCCTCATAGCAGCATTATCTACTTATTGCAAAGATAAAGCTAGTGAGAATTGAGTATAACTTCCTAAACTGTTTTATTTTTTTTATATAAATTGAACAAAAAATTACCTTAGCCTTTTCATCAGCAGCCTCAACTCCGATATTCTCCATTGCCTTGTGCAGCTCATCCAAGCTAATAAATCCATCATTATCTGTATCAAGCTTCTGAAAGAGGTTGCGGAATTGATCCATGCTTCCTTCCAATTTCAATATGAAAAAGAAAGCAAAACTGAAATAGTCAGGGCTTAAATTTTAAAAAGAATGACACTATTGCAAAATGTGGTATGATTTTAGACACATGTATAATGCATATGAAGATGACTGTACCTGTCTTTTGTTTCAGAAATGCCGCAGGATGCTGTAGCAAAAGGCCTTCTGCTGGGATTGGTGATGAGTCATTTTCTATGTTGATGGAGGTCACATTAGATCAATAATGTAAAATGTTACAACTGACCAGTAGATGCCACTGTTTCTTACCCCTCTAACATTTACTTGTTTCAAAGAATGAGCTATGAATGTGTAACTGTATACTGGTGTGACAGTGAAACTGGGAATACTTAATATATAGGTTATGCTCTCTGAGAGTGTTTATAATTATTTTGCATATATACTTGCTTTATTAAAAATATTAATTTTATGTTTAGTTAAATGATTCAGTGCCTTTCTGAGTACCATTCAACTCTGTTTTTTCATTTCATTCATTACATTTCCTTTGATTTAGTAGCTCTGGAATATTTTTTTCTTGGACGGCACGGTGTCGCAGTGGTAGCGCTGCTGCCTCGCTGTAAGGAGACCTGGGTTTGGTTCCCGGGTCCTCCCTGCATGTAGTTTGCATGTTCTCCCCATGTCTGTTAGGTGCATTGCCGATCGTAAATTGTCCCTAGTGTCTGCTTGGTGTGTGTGTGTGTTTGTGTCCTGAGGTGGGCTGGCGCCCTGCCTGGGATTTGTTCCTGCCTTGCACCCAGTGCTGGTTGGGATTGGCTCCAGCAGACCCCGGGTTGGGCAATGACTGACTGAATATTTTTTTCTAATAGAGATTTTCTACATCACTCTAATGTTTGAGGTGACTATACACTTTATGCATCATAGTAAAATGACTATTCCTTTTGTTGTTCAAGTGTAACCATAGTAGTAATGTGGGACGGCATGGTGGCACAGTGATTAGCACTGCTGCCTCACTGATTCAACATCATGGTTTTGAATTCCATAACAGGTCGCTGTCAGCTGAAAGCCTGCATATTCTCCAAATGATGGTTCAGTTTGTTTGACCTAAAAAGATGCATTTTAGGTTCATTGGTGACTCTAGAGTTGCACATTGTACGTATGTGCAAGAGTGGGTCCTGCAATTAACTGGCACCTAATCCATGTTTTTTTCTGACTTGTGCCAAAAGCTCCTGGATAGGCACTGGCTGCCTTTTGATGATGATATGAATTAAGTGGGTTTTAAAAAAATATGTTTTGTTGGATGGTATAGTATTCACCTTAATGAAAGAATAAGTGTCTGTCAGGTTGCTATGTATCTGTCATTCCAAAAGATGGTGCATCACAGACATTAACGCTACTTTTACAAATGTCATACCAAAGGCATATAACAGAGACATATGCATTGCATGGTGCACAGCAAACGTTAATGCAGAGGTCTACGCTGATCATTTACATTTCAACCCAGACAGGTAGAACTTAAATAACCAAATACATTACGCTGTTTCCCTCAGGAAGTAAAGGGGGTATTTAGTGTATATACACACACAAAATAACCAGTGCTAAAACAACTCTTGTAGAATTATGGTAACGCTTAAAAGTGTGCATATGATGTAAGAACAAGAACCAGATGAAGATAAAGAGTTGGGGCACCGGATGGCGAACCCCATAGAATTGGCAGATGAATTAAATTAGACTAGATAAACTTTATTAATCACATGGGGAAATTCAGATGCATACAGCAGTAGAAACCTAAAAACAAGGATACAGACTCACAGGACAGATAATACAGCCAATCAATCAATCAATCAATCGAGAAGTACGTAAAACATAACAAGCATATTGGCTGGAAGCATTGAATTGCCTGATAGCAGTGGACAGAAAAGACCCCCATAGCTGCTTCTTAGCACACCATGGTGGAATGAGCCTGTGGCTAAAAGTGCTCAAGCAGTGCACCTCCTGGAGGGGATAAAGGGGATTTTTCATGATGGCATCTGATTTTGCCATCATCCTCTTTTCCACAACAGCTTCCAGTGTGCCCAGGATTCACCCTGTGATGGAGCAGGCTTCCCTGATAAGTCTGTTCAGGCACTGTGCACCTTTTGATCTCAGGTTTCTTCTCCAGGAGACTGCAGCATAGAAAACCACAATGGCTACTATGGACTGAAAGAACATTAAAAGACCTGAGCCTCCTTAGCAAGTACAGTCTGCTTTGGCCCTCCTTGTACAGCACCACTGTGTTGTAAGACCAGTCTTGTTTCTTGTTTATGTGAAACCCCAGGTACTTGTAGCTCTGCATCACTTTCATGTCCTCCCACTGAATGTTAACTGGCCAAGAAAACAAAATCAACAAAACAATCGTCAGCCAGAGCTATGGAAGGGCATCTTCTTCAGATGGGAGTTGTTGATTGACTAACTTTATCTGTTGGTGGCTTTCTTAAATACTGTATGTTCCTTGCAGGAAGTGGTGGGCTTATTGGCAGAAATGAAAAGGACATCACCACACTTGTCTTAAATCTTCACTTCTGAGGGCAAAAAAGGGAGAAGATGTGAACGACAGCGACAACCCCTGTCTCACAGTGGTATTGCAGTTGCGAATAAGCCCTGAAGGTGTCCCCTATTCACACCTCATGTATGTGACAATGGAAAGACGTTTTCAACATATACACTTTAACTACCAGTTTAGCACTTGTAATATTGGTGTGTGCCAAACACTTGACATCTTCTCTTTTAGAGATTTTTGCAAAAAAATAAAATATTTCCCAGGGATTAAAAGCTAGTCAACATTGCTCAATGCAGCAAAGTTGTTGGTTTTAAATTAACAAATATTTATTTGGAAAAGCTGTTATTTCAAAGGGACACTTTTAAGGGTTACTTTAATACTGCTGGTTTTGCTGTGCATTGAATGAAGGGAAAGGTCATGCTGATCCTAGGTGTTACACACCAGTTGGCTTTACTTGTATTACAGGTAGATTTCCCCTTTATCTCAACTATAGTAACAGTGCCACGCTACTCAGTTAACCACTAAATGCCAACATATCAACAATAAAGTGTAATTACCAAAAAAGAAATAAAACTATAAATGCAACATGACCAATACATACAATTTCAATCCATATTATTCCATGAAAACAGAAAAACAACTGCACTAAGTTCCCCACCTACCTATTCATATTAGTAAAAAGACAACAATTCATTAAAATGATTAAAATAACTAAAAACCTGGAAAGGAAATCATTGATTGCATAATAGGAACATTAAAGATGACAGTAATCTTAAAGATTTTAATTTCAATCTCAAAATACAGAAAAGCAAAAGTGGCTTTTCAGGCACAAATAAACCGTAACCCTAACTCAGTCTTTTTAAAGTTTTACCGCTAAGCAACTCTTTCAGAATGGCACAAGCTGTGGTTCTGCTCTCTCCTTGCTCATCCCCTTCAGGCACTGTAGAATCTGAAAATAGCGTCACGGCTCTTGTTGCATGCTCTGTGGCTCTGATCTTCTGCCCACATATCAACTGTGGTTCATTTTGTAAAACCATACTATGTTTATATTACTTAAGGGAACTATACCTTTTCGATGTAATTAATTAGTTCAAACTCCTTTTAACTGCAGGTTGATAACATTAATTTCTTACATTAAGGTTATCAACCTGTTTGATAATGTTTAGATAATTCAGCCATGAGGCTGCATTTAATGTAATGTAAATACTGAGGACATATTTGTTCATTCTATATGCTTATATAGCTACCCTTACATAAAGTAATTCCTTCCCTCTTCTATTCATATGTAGAGACAAGACTTTTTAAAATTCCTTTTCTCATCCTTTCACTTCTAGGTAATAGACTTTTTTTTAGTTCACATTTAACTTGGTGGTGTATGAGTGGCATGCATGTGTGTGCCTCTCCCTTACTGACTAATTTATACCAGGGATCTGAGTGGCTGTCAGACTGATAAAAGAGGAAAATATACAAGTTGAAGTAACCTATCTTGAGGTAAATATGAAACATTAAACTGATCCATAATTGATATTACGCAGAATGTTTCTCTGTTCTAAGATAGACAATGTCACAAATTCGCCAATGTGTTTCATTGAGGGATTTCCATCCATCCATTATCCAACCCGCTATATCGCTATATCCTAACTACAGGGTCACGGGGGTCTGCTGGAGCCAATCCCAGCCAACACAGGGAGCAAGGCAGGAAACAAACCCCGGGCAGGGTGCCAGCTCACCGCAGATTGAGGGATTTTGAAATTTCAAACATATATAAAATACATTCTACTTAAGATTTCTCAGTGAAATCTGAGCTGTCTGAAGAATCTTCTTTGAAGAATAAGTGTGCCAAATTTCCACAAAATTGGTCCACTGGGAGAGGAGTTATTTCATGTGGACAGACCAGACAAGGCAACAGAGTGGGTCTTGAAAGTGATGCCATAGGGGAACCAGTTCTGGTTCCCAAAAAACCCATCCACATGAAGGTTCCAGAAAGAAGCCTTATTTATGTAGATCAATAAGAGGCTCTATACAGTAAATAACCATACATAGCTGGTAAGAGAATTGTGAAATACCAATGGGTTCCTGATATTGAAAAGGCTCTTGTTGCACACTCTTAAAAATAAAGCTGCCAGTTTGGTTCTTCAGAGTAATTCTATAGGGGAATCATTTCTGGTTCCCAAAAGACAGATCAGTGTGAAGGTTCCAGAAAGAACCTTGAATTTTTTAAATATGTAATAGGCTTCATGAACAATCATGAACAGATAACAGATTTGTGAAATGCCAATGACTCATAATAACACACGCTAAGTCCTGGTTTTCTTAATCCATTAGTGTCCTGCTATTTAACCTACCATAAATTAAAGAGTTCAGTCTTATCTACATATTAGGAAGTTTTTCAAAACACAAAAAACAGCTTAATATGCAACGAACCCCTCCTACAATGAAATGGTGTTTTGTCAAGCAACGGTTCTATAAGGAACCACATAGCCCAGTAAAGAATCATAAAGTGACATTAAAGAAACAATGTTGAGTGTATATGCGAACACACCTAAAAATACTAGTATTTCTCTATTCATATAAGTAACTGGCAGTAATATCAGTAATTTGTATTGACAGTACATAAGAATGATTTTGTCAACAACAGGCCATCATGGCTGTCAATTTCTATGGTATTTACATAACTTTTGCAAAATATCATCAAATCAAGATTTGATGGCCCCTAATGTAGTACAATCTACACTCTTAAAAATAATTGTTCTTGAATAACACTTTGCTGGGTAGTGTGGTTCCTCGTGGGACCATTGCTTGTCAAAGAACCTTTTTATTCACAAAATTGTTCTTTGCATATATAAAGTTGGATCTTCAGGCATTGAAAAGGTTACTAGTATGTGGGTAAAACAGAAATCTTTAATATAGAGTCAGTTATCTAGCTAGATAGAAGCAGATAAGTAAAACCTGAACTTAGACATGTTGTTGTATACATGGGTCCATTAAAAATCAAAACCCCACTGGTATTTCACAAATCTCTTATCATCTGTCCTCCTTGTTTATGGGGCCTGTTATGGATCTAAGAAAATAAAGGATCTTTTTGGATTCCTTATGTGGATGGTAGTTTAGAGAAGCAGAAATGGTTCCCATAAGGCATTGCTCTGAAGAACCACTTTGGCACCTTTATTTTTAAAAACGTGCTATGACATATTTTAATTTATTTCATGTGTGTCTGGCTTACTGTGTCAATACAGACATATGAACATTACATTATATTTTTAGTACAAGGAGGAAAATGGTAATTTCTTTTAAATATACAACTATTATTGCATGGTGAGGAAGAGCATTAAAATTTCACCCATCTGTTCTCAAACCCACTTAATCAAGTTCAGGTTCACACAGCACCATAGTTTGTTTTGTCAATATTTGAACCACTCAAAAAGAACCAAATTGGAATCCACAATTAACCTGACTTGTATGTCTGGAAAAGGGGAGTTCTTGGAAAATAATACTCATCTTAAAATAAGGAGAATGTGTAAACTCGGCACAGGCTTTGTGTTTGCAGCTAGATGACTGTGATGCAGGTGCCATGACAGCTGTGATACTGTGTAACCAAACAAAAGAAGAAATATATAAAACAAAATGTTAAAAAGTAGTGTATCTCTTTATGTACATTGTGTCTTAGTTATGCTGGAGCATGTAAAAGTAACCTGATAAATAATATTTACACAGAATGGTGATCTATTCATTCATGTTTTCCCCATTTATCCAGTTCACGCCTCACAGACTCGTAAGTCTATAATCTGATAAACAGTATTTCATATTGTGTCTTTCATTATACACACTGCATGTAAGCACTCTAAAAAGTAATTAGCTATAAGATGGTACTAGTTCTCTTCTTCACCATATGGAAACTTCCATGTTCAAGTGAACAAAAACATATTCACTACTGAATTCATGCACACTTAAACCACCAGATAAATAAGCACTAAATGCAAAAGAAACATTCATCCATTTTTAAATGTGTGTATTCTGGTCATGTTTCTGGGCAGCCAGAGTTTTTCCCAGCTGCATTTAAATTAGGAACCAGTCCCTGAAGAAGTGCCAGTCCATTTCAAGGTACACACACACACACACACATACACTTGAAAATTTTTGAGTAATCAACTGACCAACCCTTTAGGATGAAAACTGGGGCAGCCTGAGGAGAACATGCAAACTCCACTCAAACAGAGCCAGACTATGTAAAATACATTGCTGGCAGGAATGCTGGCATGTGTGATGTGTCACCAAGCTGCTGCAGAAGATTCAAAGTCCAGCAGTACGTCTGGCATGAGGTCCTATGCTCCTTCTGGACCACTCATGTCTGCTGATGAATAAAGTCTAGTGATATCTCCTCTGCATGGCATCAAGTCTCAATCCAGACTTTTTCATGTGTAGCTTTTCTTCTGGAACGAGCTTCCCACCTCCATCAGGAATTCTGATGCCCAATGTGTTTAGGAATTGTTTGAAGACTTGTTTTATGATAGGATTTGTACCCTAGAAACTACTATATATCTTGCTTGCATTTTGTTCTGAGCTCTTCACTTGTGATGAACAATTTGTCCTGTAACACTTGTTCCCAAACAGTCCCCAAGACTGATATTTACTTAATTATATTGACCTCTTTTCTAAGTCGCGTTGGATATAGGAGTTTGCTAAGCAAAAAATGTAAATGTACAACATATGTGTCATATTTTAAGGATTCAAAATGTAACTTAAGACATCTTACAATAATATTACTTTTGGGATATCTGGATTTACTATACTCTGCCCTACGGCACTTACTGTGATTGACGACATAGTATGACGTTTACTTCTCTAACTCCGCCTAGCGGATCGTAATTGTAGCTGCTCGAGTGTAGTCCCTTGTTTAGGTCGTAACCGTTTAGGTTATTTTGTTCTGGACCATAACTGGGGGTCCACACCAAATGGGCGCTAAGGGCAAACCTGGTCTAACCTACAGTATTAACAGATTTTGTGCATCTTTACAGCAATCAGCTCTGCGGCAGCTCAGCTGCAAGTCTCAGGACTGTATGATATAATACGGTATTTATCAGTATTACACAATATTCCTTTCTCAACGTGTCCGGGGCACAAATCGCATAAGTTTTAGAACTGAAGCGCTTTGGTGGCGAGTGGGAAATGACGCGCTTCAACGTTTGCTTTCTAGAAAGAGCCTGTAAATTCCTGAGTGTGCCAACGTAAGGGGAGGGCATACCTATATAAAGAACGGCAACCAGGGGGTAGTAAACAGAGACGAAAGCTGTCCGAAATCTGCGACGTGGTGGTGGTGGTGGTGGTGGTGTAAAGTAGCTGTAGGAGTGACTAAGCCGGCATCGACAGATTGCGACCTGCGCCACTTCTGCCGTCGGACAAGCGGGGGCTTTGCGGAAATATAACGGGACGAAATGGGGAAAGACTACTATAAAATACTGGGCATACAGAAGGGTGCTGGGGATGAGGACATCAAAAAGGCTTACAGAAGACAAGCTTTGAAATGGCACCCCGATAAAAACAAATCTCCGAATGCTGAAGAGAAATTTAAAGAGATCGCAGAAGCCTATGACGTTCTCAGCGACCCGAAGAAGCGAGAGATTTACGATCAGTTAGGAGAAGAAGGTATAATAAGGGAGCGTCTTTCTTGTTGCTTGTTGTTCAATTTTACGGCAAAGTGTTTTAAAATGTAACGGTTAACATTTTGACCTGGGCGTACTAGATTGTGCGTATTTTAAATAACAGATTTACGTTACTAAAGTACAAAAGAGAGCTTCCAGCCAGTGGTTCAAGCATTTTGCAGATCGAATGTTAGTATGATTTAAACAGTGAAAAGTTTAAGTATTTAAACAACTCAGAATGTACCATTTAGATATCTGGGAAGCGAAAACATTCTTTTTCCAAACTGACAAGCTATCTGAAATATCTAAGGCCTCGTTTATTGTGTTTTAATTGACAAAATTGGCACGCTGTCTGACATTACAAATATTTTTCCGATGTCGCCAGATACCTTCTAGATGTAGGCAGAGCTGCGAAACACAGTCTAATGGTTTTAGTGCATACCATGAAAGAATTAAATGAAACTGTTTCTGTGAAAAACGGCACTAAAGAAAGCACACGCATCAATAACAAGTAATTGTGATTAGGCCAAATGCTTAATTTTAAATATTTTAAAATGAAGGTAGCTGTAATAAACTACATAAACTGTAATTTAATTAGGTAGCTCCCTGACTTTTACAAACACTCCACAGGAGCTCTAGCATACATATTTTGACGAAAGACGACAAGGCAGGTCCTTCCTGTGATTTCATATGTTCTCCAGGTGTTTACGTGGAATCCCAGTGGGATTCCCTCCTCCGTCAGCCTGATTAACATCTCAGAAGCGGGCAGGTGTTTGTCAGTGACGGCCTTATGTACAGCCTCGGGCCGGTGTCCTGTCTTGAGCCCGATGCTGCTGGTGTTGGCTACAACTCCCCGCGAAATTGTGGATTTAAAAAATAGTTTGATCGATAAAGGGCTTGTAGGCTGCTTTAAGTTTACATGTAAATTCAGTATACGTTGCTGGCCGTTTGCAGGGCACATGTTGTCGAAATAGATAAACAACCCTACTGAAACAGCAACGCTATTAATGGGGCGGTCACCAGGGAAAACTGCTATATAAAATCTAGTATACACCTTCCATTCACATTATTGGCTGGCCACGTTAGAATCTGAGCAAGACACTTGACCTACCCTTATCCCAGAAATAAAAATATGAGACTATTTTGAAATCGTTCTACCATGAACAGTCATCCAGCCATTCTTTTTCAGAACCCGCTTAATCCATTGCATAGTTTAGTCCACAGCCTGCCCCGGCAATACACGTGCAAGGCAGAAAGAAGCTCGAGACTGGGTGCAAGTGTATTGGAGGCCACACCTTTAAAAAGAAAAAGACAACTAACCTTTTCAAGACTGTTAAGCTCGGTCAAGAAAGTCAGTGTTTAATTACGTACCGCACAAACACGGACTAATCTAATACACTATCGTATATTCATTGTACTTGCTTAAAAGCTACAATTCCAACCAAACAAACCTCCGCCTTCCTTGAACAGGACGGAAATGTTTCAAGAAGGGTAGTGAACGACAACCACAGAATATGTTAATAATAAAAGCATCCGTAATGATAGTATTTTTTTCAATATATACATCGAATGCACCGACTTGACCGGACTTTTGGGTTGCTTGAACCCACCTTCACCACATCGGGCTCAATGCAGGAAGCACGCACCAGCCCATCACAGTTTTACTATTCTTATTGCAGCGGTGCCGAGCGGGGGTTCGCTAAAGATTATCATAAAACAACCGTAGGGGGCAGAACGAGACACACGCAACAGGTCACGATAAGGAACCTGCTGAAACAGACAGTTAAGATACGCTTTAACCCTGCCCCCCCCGACTGAAATAAATTGTCTATACATTAACAGTCCATCTGCACTTTTACACGATGAGCAATCTTCCGAATCAGAAAGACGATTGTAAAGCAGAATTTAAAGCAATATATATTTGGGGAGTATTTATTAACCGTTAGAGTGAGAGATAACGTTTTTTTGTTGCTAAATTTATCCTTGGTGGAAATGTTACATTACTTAGATTCAACGTGATTTTAAACAGTAATTAGCGATACCGTTGTTAGTGAAGCTGTTGAGCTTACGCTGCCAACACTTTCTTTATATTGTGATGCTTTTATGTAAAATAACATACTACAGATATCTTTGCTTTCAAGCAGGCATCATTTTAAATGCCGTGTACTGTGTTACGTAAGAGGACCACTAAAGAACTGAAAACGGGGGCGTGCAGGGATGCGATTCTCTAAAAAGAAAACCCAGAAATGCAAAATATCGATATGATTCAAGTAACACGCCAACGTTTGTTTTCCTGAGGCGTAGACTCAGCTGTGACCATATATTTATTTTGTACTAATAAAAAAATAACAACAATAATAACGACTTTCTTAAAACAATTATCACAAAGATCTACTCTGAAACTTTTATGCTTATTTGCAAGGATAGGTTTAATAGATTACAGAAATATATTCATCCATTTTTAGAACCTGCATTATCCAATTCATGGTTATGGGTGGCTGGAGTAATTCCAAGCAGCAGATAGACAGATAGATAGATAGATAGATAGATAGATAGATAGATAGATAGATAGA
>JANRMT010062857.1:1239189-1253042 GCA_026402145.1 Polypterus bichir lapradei
AGATAGATAGATAGATAGATAGATAGATAGATAGATAGATAGATAGACATAGTGGCAACACAGAAAACAACGCTGGTTTAATACCAATCATTAAAGAATACACCCATACTCATAAGGTGCGAAGTTGTAGTCACTACATCCTAACGCGTTTATTATTAGGATAATGGATAAGCCAGAGAAAATCTATGAAAACACAGGAAGAAGGTGCAAACTCCACACAGCAGCTAATCAAAACTTTGGAGATACCCCAAAATGTTCGTTTTTCATATAAATTGATACCTATTTTACCAAGAGACCATTACATTGACATAAAAATACAGCCAATGTGCATTTTAATGAATTTTAGTGTTTGAAATGACTGCTTTTTAATTTATTATTCACATATGACTGCAAAGATCCATTTTCAGCACTGTCCTAATGGTAAACTGTCTTTGTGTATGCTTAAAGATGTCATGTTTAATGCTATTGGTTATTAGAGAAACCTTTGCAACTGCTTTAGCAAAGCTGAAACCTATACTCTGTTGACTTGAGATACTGGCATTCCTAAAATTCAGTTTGGGGTTGATTGATTGATAAAATGAAGCAGCTTTCTCAAGCAACATAGCCATTAGTAATACTAGCAATATCCTGGTGGTATTTTCAAATCAATTGTATTGTATCTTGATGAAACAAGGTGTTTATTTTTGTCAAAAAGATGAGCATTTCTGGGTGTGTACAGTGTAGCAGATTAAGCTACAGGATAAAGATGCATATACATGGTAGTAAAATAATAATTATTATTATAATCCACTCATTTTGCAAATCTGCTTCATCTGCTTAAGTGCTGTAGGGGGTTGGAGCCTGTTCTGGCAGATTTTTACTCAATAAACATGTTTGGAATGAGGGTGGAAAACTTGAGAAAACCTACAAAGACAGCAGAATATTGTCAGACTCCACACAGTCATATTTTAAAATCAAGTCTCAGAAACTGTAAGCCAAATAGCTGTACAAATGGAGATCGCTTGCAGTGGTCAGGTATGTCTGGTTAACTTGTTATTTTTCCATTACAGGTCTTAAGGGTGGAATTGGAGGTGGAGATGGACAAGGAGGCAATTTCCATTATACATTCCATGGTGATCCTCATGCAACCTTTGCTGCTTTCTTTGGAGGTTCTAATCCTTTTGAAATGTTTTTTGGACGACGAGCTGCTAATGGTAGGGAGGATGAGGGCATGGAAGTGGACGGAGATCCATTTGGGTCATTCACCAGTTTCAGCATGAATGCCTTCCCTGGAGAGAGGCATGGGGGGTTAGGTCATGTCAAGCGCAAACAAGACCCTCCAATTGTACGTGAGCTGAAAGTTTCTCTTGAAGAAATCTATACTGGGTGCGCAAAAAGGATGAGGATCTCTAGGAAGAGAATGAATCCTGATGGTCGGACTTTCCGAACAGAGGATAAAATCTTATCCATTGAAATAAAAAGAGGATGGAAAGAAGGTACAAAAATCACCTTTCCCAGAGAAGGAGATGAGTCTCCCAACAACATCCCAGCAGATATTGTCTTTATTATTAAGGACAAACCTCATTCACATTTTAAAAGAGAAGGATCAAATATAATTTTTCCTGTTCGTGTTAGTCTGCGACAGGTAGGTTCAAATGATGACTGTTATAAATATTTAATTGCAGTTGTTTGAGTATTGGGCATTGTAAAAACTTGATGATTAATAATCAATAAGATCCATAATAATGTGGGATTTGAAAAAGTATTTTTTAATTTGGTTAGTTATCAAATTTTCCATCAGCTATACCAGTAATTAATCCAATGACTCAGCAAGGCCCCTACTTTATTTACCTTATCTTTGTCTATTGTAGAAGGCGGATCTCTGGCCTTTAGACTTATTTCAGGGTAACTAAGCACTCTCATTTTAAGAAACAGAAAAGTGAAAATTATTGATAAACACAAGCATTATGAAAGAATGATATATGCATATACAAGGGGGAGTCAAGCTAAAGTTAGAAAATGGGATTTATTAGAAAATGGAACGAACCATAACAAAACTGATAATGTCATTTCTCAATATAGTCTCCACCCTTCTCAATGCACTTGCGCCACCTGCCTGGAAGTGCCTGGATTCTGGCAGAATAAAAAGTTTTGTCTTGTCCTCACAACCACTCATCCACCAGAGTTATTGTCAAACACTACATGCCATGGGGTACTACAATCATTAGTGCAAGTTACTGTGACTTGATGGAGACCAATGTGAAGCCTGCTATTTGATCCAAGCAGTGGGACTGCTGTCTCAAGGAGTCCTTTTGCTGCAAGACATTGCCCGCCCACACACTGCTAAGAACACCAAGGCTTGACTGGAAAAACTGAAGTTTGAGGTATTGTCACATCCTTCTTAATCGGCAGATTTGGCACTGTCTGATTACTACCTTTTTGGACCATTACAAAAACATCTGGATGGTTGTCAATTCAAGACAGATGACGACGTGAAGAAAGCAGTGCATGAGTTTTTACGAGGACAAGACAAAACCTTTTATTCTGCTGGAATCCAGGCATTTTCAGGCAGGTGGCGCAAATGCATTGAACAGGGTGGAGACTATATTCAGAAATGACATAATTAGTTTTATTAAGGTTCATTCCATTTTCTGATAAATCCCATTTTCTAACTTTATCTTGACTTCCCCTTGTATATATTGATATGTAAGACTGGACACAGACAGACTAGACAGACAAACATATAACATATAGGCTGGATGTTTACTGCTATTTAGAGTTTTACTTTATCTTGACCCAGATAAATTGTTTTCGAGTCATTATGAATGATGTGTGATGTTGTGTGAAGTTGTTGCTTAGTTTTTGGTTCAGGTTCAAGTGGAGGATTCTTCATGCGTTGGAGTGCACTCTTTCTCTTTGCTGCATGATACATGTCAGTGCTGTGCTGCCGCTGCTTCCTCAGTTTGCCTTCTTACAGTATCTCTTTTGCCACTTCACTGGAAAATGCATTACAGTACTCATTTTGGCCCAAGAGTTTAGATGCTGAAGTTCACTTCTTGAAGTAATGGCTACTCAGCCTTGTCAGACTACACACACAGCTTTGGCTTGATAGACTGGGTCTCAGCTTCAGGTTCACAAAGAGAAGAGTTTGTCAAATTTGGCTCTCCAAGGAAGAACGGCTCATAAGTTCTTCGGTTTCAGAAGGTCATTTTGCATATTTCCCCCACCCTGAGAGAATTCCAGAGAGTGTACCCCCAAGAGAATCCCTGAAGTTGTCTTAACTTGCCATTCACTCTCCTCACTTTGCCTCTTCAAACTCTGATTTTGAGAGATGGGGTGCATGTGGTTTTAAAGGAAGGTTGGATTTTCTTCTGATTGGATTAAAGGTATCTCAGTCGTCATCCCTTGAATTATAGGTCTTTGTGTTTGCTTTAATCCATTTCACAGCTTCTGACTCATGGGGTCTGCAGGTCTGATTTAGAAGAAGTCCAGGCAGATTCTGGTACAAGCTAGAGTTCAGTTAATTTGAAATGCAAGGGGAGACGGTTCAGCTGGATGTTCCTGTTAAATCTGCTTTCTTAACAGGCCTGGTGTGCCACTAAGAGCAGCAGAATGGGCAGTGCCCACTTTGTCCTACAGCATATGCAAAAGGAGATGATGTTTTTCCAGCTATCCATTATCCCTTGTCTGCCTTTTCTAGTTCATGATCATGGGGCCTTGAGCATTTCCCACCAGCAACCATCAAAATGCAGGAGCCAGGCCTGAATAGAACACCAGAAGATGAAGTATGAAGGTTAATTGCATATTTAAAAAATGTAAACAGTAATAGGGCCTCCAGTGACACTGTTTTGGAAAATGTGGTGGTTGGAGAAATAATGGTTTAGATATTGATCCTACAAGAAATGTACACTATGATGAAAATCTTCAAGAAAAGAAAGAATAAAGTTAAGAATAGCATTTATTTATTAACAAACATGTTGTTGGAAAAAAAACAGCTGTGTGTGAAATTGCAGAAATGCAAATTTTATAAATCTTTGATTTTATTTTTAGGGTACCTAAAGGTAAGACCTTAGCATGTAAAATAAAGAGTACATGTGAAGGCTCCTAATTCGATTATGAAAGTTCAAAGTTTTATTGGCTTTATTGGTGGTTTATTAAACATTTTAGTTCTATTGTCGCACCCTTCATAGCATTACTTAGTTCTCAAAATTTTTAGTGGACAACTTAAGCTCAAGTTGTTTTCCTTAAAGATGTCCTGCCTGTAAAAGGTGACAACAGTTTAAAATAAGATGGTAGCCAGGACTAAAGGAATTAAGTAAACAAAGGCTAGGACATGAAACAAAATCTAAAATTGAGAAAAATAGCAAAAGTGTTAGTAACCAGAATATTTAATGCTGCCAAAGCCAAAATGCAAGATACAAACTAAAGTTGAAGAGAAAAGAATTGTAACCAGACTGAATTCTGAACAATAATAATGCAAGGATTTGATGAAGTTTTGATTTATCCACAAACTTGGACCTTTATATGGTTGTAGTAATGACATCATAAATGATGCACTCCTGAATGTTCTGCCTTGCAACAGCCTGGCATTCCTGCATCACAAATGGCCAACTATGGCTGGGTCCATAATAAAAACAAAATGATGCAGTGGCAAAAATTTTTTCAAAATGAATATCTTCAAAAATGTTCTTAATCAGAACCAACCACACTATTAACTTCCTTAACTTCTTAACTGTGCAAAATAATATATACTTTATTTTTAGAGGCCAATATAAAATACATAAAGTCAACATTATGACAAAAGAAGCCATTATTATGCTTCCATTCTTTGACATCCCGATTTTAATCTACAGTTCAAACTAGAAGTGGATGCCTTGAACATTTGTCTAGAGTCAGTATTATCACAAGTTTTCCTTTATTGATTGGTTTCACTGGTATTCTAGTCATTTTCGATCGCTTCAGTAAACGTGCTCACTGTGTTCTATCACAAAAGTCATTGCAGCTAAAGATTTTTCTGCTATTTATTGCTAAAGGATTTGTTCATCTGCACAGGTTTCCTAAATCCATGGTATCAGATTGAGGTCTGCAATTCATTGTATGCTTCTGCTGTTACTTTTGATCCAAATTTTGCATTCATTTTAATTTAACTTCTGACCGTCATCTAAAAGCTAATCGTCAAAGTAGACTTCTCTCAGACAAATTTGTCTGAGCTTCTACTTTTTGAAGATCTATCAAGTTATGTCTCCTCACTACATCTCCAGGAATATCCCTGGTTTGAATACCTGCATGGTTATAAGGCCAGGCTTTTTGAGGTGATCTCTGCTAACTCCTTGAATCTTTTCTCAACAAGTATCTTGTAGAATTAATAAGTAAAGTAGTCCCTGCCTTGACAGCCACATCATTTGCTATATGGTTTGTTGTTCATACATGATTAATAGAGTGGCTCTGTACTACGATAATTTTGCCTCCCCAAGCTGATTGAATGATGTGTCTATGCTACACTCAAGCTTAACATCAATTACATTGAAATTTCTGGCAACCATAATTAAATTCATATAATATGGTATCGCACGTCATGTTTAATGATGCATGGAGGGTCTGGTAGCTCTGAATTAAAATTACTAACAGAGTCAATGTATCTTTTTGCAATGTTTTTATTTCTGCATGTTTATCTCATGATATGATATCAACGATCACAGTGCCCACCTTCGGACCTTAACATTTACATCATGCACGTTCTTGACGTGAATCACCTCATCTTTCAAATGATGTGACAAATCCTTTGAATATTTTGCATCTAAATTTGCACAAGAGGCTGAGATCTCCTCCATGCTCATGCTCCTAAAGTTTAAAATTGGGCAAAAAAGGCAACATATGTTGTTTAGGCTTTCAAAATGCCTGGACAATTCTGAAATTAAGGAATCCATCATAATGTGAAACGTGCCTCTTCTGAATTTTACTTCTGGATCTTGGGATTCCTGATCATCTGCTTCTGCGTCAGATCCATCGGACTCAATAAGATGTCTTGGTCTTTTGCGACGCTGACCTGATTTGAACACTGCAGGATTTCCATTTCATTTGCTGCAGCTTTAGCCTTGTGTAAGAGAGCTTTCCACTGCTCGGTGCCCCTGACAGGTGTCATGGTTGCCTCCCCCTGGCAGCAGCTCTGAAGAGAGACTTTCATCTGATTGTTCCAGACGTTCACCTGAGGGTTCTGTCCTGTAAACTGGGGTCACAGTTTATTGGACCAAATAACATTATTAAGAAAGTAGATCTGGTTTCTTGGTGAATCACTTTAGCATTAATTTCACATTTCATGCATCTAGGCTAAAACCTGTTTGTTGAAGTGCACTGCACTGTGGTAAGTCCACTCTACCTCTGGCAGTGGTTGATGGGGATCTTGAACATGAGGTAAAGTCTGTTTTGGTTTCACAACAACAAGGAATTCAAGTTTATATTGTTCATTGGGATGAGCTGGAACCTGAGGATCAGTGCTGGCACTCGCTCGTGACATTTATGCCCCTCGTGATGCCCTAAACCAGGTGAGCACATTGGGAGCCTTAGCCTTAGCGGGGAGACCCTGATTTCCTGAAGCTTCTTGTAATAGTTTTTTGTATTTGTATTTTTCTTTTGAATTTTGATGCAGTGCCATTTTGAAATTGCAGTATGTGTCACGATTTTGTTTTGTTTGTTCATGAGTGTCATCATCTTGTTTGATACTTTCATGGCAACTGAACACTAAGTGTGATGTAAAACTGAATGGGTATAAAATCTGGACATAATCTGCTAGACAAAAAGGAAATTTCATCCATTCATTTTCTAGTAGTTGCTATAGACATGCAGGGTATGGAAGTGTATACTTGTTGCAGGATACCAGTCTTGCACAGGGTGTGCTTACTGTACATGCTTGGTTGGGGGCATGCACTGATACATGCCTACCCATACTAATTCATATGACACCAGTTTAGAGCTGTCAATAAAACCTAACTACATTTCTTTGTGATGGAAGAGAAAACCCACCTAGAACATGGACACATGGGGAACGTGCTAAGTCTAGCCATAGTGACGAATGAGGATTTGAACCCAACTTTCTGGAGCTGTCAGGCAGCAGAACAAGCACCATGCCAGCCCAGTTTTGAAGTAAAAAAAAGAAAAAAAGAAAAACCGGAGTCCTTTCCTGAGTTTTATTTTATTGAGACTTGCAGAAAAATCTTTAGTGTATTTCCTAAATACAATATATCAAAAAATCAGAGAAGGATTGCTAGTATAATCAACAATGATGAAAAATGTACATTAAAAACATTAATTAATTAACTTAGTGTAATTAATATAACCTTTAAATAAACACATATTTTTCTTCCAGTTTGAACCAAGCTGAATTCCTACAACTGGGTAAAGTGGGTTTGAAAAAGGCTAAATGATTGCATAGACTGATGGTCCTTTTTCTCTTTAATGGAAAACTGACAGATGTGTGCATTCTAGATTGTCTAAAGGGGGTAAAGGACACATTTTTAATCACATGACAATGTCAAATGGCTTAAAGTAATACAAAATGGTGTAAATAGGTGCATTTTTTTCTGTTGTTCTTCTAATAAAAGGAGCTCTAATGTTGTGCTTTTGCAGACGAAAGAGGTGTACAACAACAACTGCATAGTTTTAAGAATAAAGTGGTTGTACTAGGGTGTTGTACCGTGTTAGCCATTATGAATGTAAAGAAAAGCCAAGCAAAATGACCTTTTTAGTTAGCCAATAAAAGGTGTCATTTTGCTTGGCTTTTCTCTGTATGAATAAAGTGGGAAATAGTGACAATGGTGAAGCTTCCATTGTTAGGACAACCGAATGTTCAAATCTGAGTTCAGAATTGAAACAGACTTTGGCATCATAGAAGTGTGAATCATCATAGTGTGGTGCAATACAGTGTTGTCTTACAGCACTCTGCATTTATTGATTTTTTTTTAGCTGGGGAGCATTTGTATATAGTCTGCTTGTTATCTTCTTGTAATGTCCAAAGACGCAGGTCTGAAAATGAACGGATAACCCATGAATTTGGATGAGTTAGGAGACAGCTGTGTTGGATAGATGGCATTTATCCTGCATTCTGATAATTCCTACCTTCTTTAATTTTGGGCATGGTGTATATTTCAGATCCTTTTTTGTCTTGCAGTACCCACTGTAAATAAACAAAAATTTAAAAACAGGTTAATATTTAGTGTTGATGTATTTCTTGGATTATTTAATTATTTGGATATAATGAAAGATCTGGGGGCTCATGTATAAAACTGTGCATAAAATTCACACTAAAACATGGTGTACAGACAAAACTGGAAATATTTTGTACACACAAAAAAACTCAGATGCAAAAATCTTTGCGTAAACAAAGTTCCATGCACTGTGAGACTTACCTGGACACCACCAGTTGGAAACCACATCTTTATAAAACACACGATCATTATTTACAAATAAACACAGGTTTCAGTCCCGAACACCACACAATGCACACAGCAATTAATCACCACAATTATTCTCTTTCTCTATCACAGTCCTTTGCCGCCTATCTCCTCCTGGGAGCTTTGTCCTACTCCCGCTCCCGACTCTGGCTCCCCGACTGTAAGGAAGCAGCCCCTTTTATTCCTGCCCGGATGTGCTCCAGGTGGCGAGTGATGTTCTTCCGGCAGTACTTCCTGGTGTGGCGGAAGTGCTGCCCTTTGCACCGGAAGCACTCCGGGCATCCCTGGCAGGTTTATCCGCCATCCGGTCCCACGATGCTTGAGGAACCCCCTGGTGGTGGCCACGGTTCCCAACAGGCCAGAACCTCTTTGTTCCTCTCCCATGGTCCTCTCCTCGTCCAGGGCGGTTGCCCCCTTGTGACCTGGATGCTATTAATGTACCTTTCCAGTCCTTCCAGGCATCCCGGCCAGGTAATGACCCCAGCAATCTGCCACAGCGCTTACCCTTTATAAAACCCAATCGATGTGAATTGTAACACATGTGCCAACAATCCCCTCTGACAAATACGCCTATTTGAATATGCAAATCAGTATAAATAACCCTTTCTGTTTAATGTTTTGGTTAAAGACAATGGCAAATGCATGTGTAAAAATGAATTTCAGATAATATGAAATGGAGGTCCTGCTCAGTGAAGTGGAAGCAAGGAAACAAAGTACTATCTGGTGGCTTAAGCAGTGGTATAAACAACAAAAGGAAGCTGATGGAGTGGTACAGCATGGCAGAGGCACTCAATAGTTCAATTTCAGAAAGTCGCACAGTGCCCGAAATAAAAAAAGAAGTGGTCAAATATTAAAGGCAAGGTAAAAAGGCAAGTTGCAACTCACCATCTGGAAAAAAAGGTCTCTGTCAAGATTAAAGTTGAAATGTTGACTTTAATTTCGAAATTTTCACTTTAATCCCATAGTTTATTTTGTCATTAAAGTATAACATTGTAACCTTCATCTTAAAATTGACGTTTAACTTACTAGTTTCTCAAACCTCCATCGTAACTTAAGTAGCATGGTAAATGCTTTGTGTTCTAAGTGTTCCCTGACTCAGTTGTTAATCACTACGTGCTTCTTAAACAGGCTTTCTCTTCCACGGACAGGAGCCAGCAGGCAATGATCATCACACTAAATACATTGCATTAATGATATTACAGCTCTCTGAACATTTTAGAACACTAAGATGTATATTTGATATCATTGTCATGATGAAATGCATTAAAGCATGTATTAAATGTGTGTGTGCATGGTTGCGCAGTGGTAGTGATGAACTGTCTCGAAGTCCGGGGATTGTTCTTGTTTCGCACACAATGCTTGCTAGGATGGTCGTGACTATCTCTCTCATTCCTTCACCACTTAATAGCTAATGTGTGATGAGCGCACTGGCATATGAATGGCTGCTGTCACATTATCCAGGTGGATACTACACAATAATAGTGGTAGAAGTGATTACTCACTGTTTTCAGGAACCAATCAGTTCCTGTACGATGTAGGCCCTTAAAACACTTGTGGTCTCTGGCAACTTTTGTGTGTTGCATTCCCAACACACAACAGAAACTGTAAACTTTATATGAAATACCTAATCTGCAAAGAAGAGTTATCGGGTGTAAAGCGAGGTGTGTTTGGGAGTTCACGGGGAACTCCCCACCTTATTACTTCCAAGCAGTGTATAGTGTGGTGCTCCAGGGAGGCGGCTGCGAAGAGTGACGCGGTGCAAAGTACAGCCCAGTTGAGAGCTCTTGGTGCAGTGTACCAAGGAGGTGGCTATGAAGAGTCTTCTTAACATTCCAAAGTCCAAACTAGTTCCAGATTTATAAGATGGTGTCAATGCTTGTGGTCAACCAATCAGCACAATTCATTGCCCAAGCTCCACCCACGATAGTTCCAGGTAGGAATGTGTGATATGTGTTGTCTACAATAATATCTTAATTGTTGTTTTAATGAGGTGCAAGCTGAAATTATTGAGTATGTCACTCACTTTGCAAAAAACAATCAAAAACACTCCGTCAGAGTCCATGCATTCACTGTCTCACGTAACCTAACAGGATAGACTACTGGGTGTGTGCAAAGTGACTGCATGGGCATGTACGGTCAGTGCACCAGAAGTACAGAGCCGTGTAGGTGTGAGGTACGTAATTCATTCAAACAAATTATTTTTTATTTCCATAAGAAGCATATGCCTATTGGGCACGTTTTATTTTGCAAACTGTCTTGGGGATTGGGGGTCCTCAATTCCAAAGCAATTTGATGAAGCGGAACACAGACACTGTGTCTGCTCGTTAATCTCAACAATTCTATTCAGGCCGATGTATATATCTGAACTGACCACAGTTGGATCAAAAAGAAAAAAAAAAGAGTCTTTTGGCAGTCATTTCAACAAAACACAGGAATTTAGAGAAGGTGGGTCTCTGCACACTGCCATTGAAA
This sequence comes from Polypterus bichir lapradei, assembly GCA_026402145.1. NCBI lineage: Eukaryota > Metazoa > Chordata > Cladistia > Polypteriformes > Polypteridae > Polypterus > Polypterus bichir. The sequence continues at coordinate 1,250,088 of JANRMT010062857.1, forward strand.
ATGAGATCAAGAGCTACTTGATGATACCTGAGGTAGACTGTGATGTAAATCCACTTGAGTGGCTGAAAACACAAGAAGTACATTTACCCAAAGTGATGGAAAACACAAGAAGTACATTTACCCAAATTGGGGAAACTTGCACAAAATTACCAGTGCATCCCTGCCTCAAGCAGCCCTTCTGAGAGGGCTTTTAGCACCTGAGGAAATGTTGTAACATGTAATTGTGCTACACTGAAGTCAGTTGCTGTGGACAGACTGATGTTTCTGTTACACAACTTGAAGTTTCCTCAATAGAGTTTTACAGTTGTTTTATTTTTTCTGAAATCTTTGTGCAATATTGAACAGAACTTAAAGTTAGTAATTTGTTTAAAAATATTATATTTTTGAGTTTTTTTGTATTTTCGAGCAAAATATGACAGAACTAGTTTACAAATACTATAGTTTTTTATTCTCTGCTGTATTTGACTGAACTTTGGATTTTTACAAAATAGTATAGTATAGTATGTTAGATTTTTGTTCTTACCTGTATGCTGCACAATTCACCTTACAGCAGAGCAGTTTATGTTTATCCAGACTGTAATGTTCATGCCCTGTAGTTCAATTCTGATTAGTAATTTATTCCAGCGTTTCCCAACCTTTAAGTATTTACAACCTGAGTTTTCATAACAGTTTTAATTGCGCCCCCCCCCCCGAACAGTTTTTTGAAATGTAGATGCATATTTTATTACACCTACTTAACTTTTATCGACATTTATCTAACTCTATATTTATTGTTCTAGTATCAGAATGTAGTTTAAGTTAATTTGTTTTGGTTTCAACAGATGTTTTTTTCATATTTTTGATTCTTGTTTTCTTTTTTTTCACATCTTCGCGCCCCCCTTTTTGTTAATTTACGCCCCCCTTTTTGTTAATTTGCGCCCCCCTAGGGGTGCCCGCCCCACAGGTTGAGAACCACTGCTTTATTCCCTTTGGTTTCATAATTTGTTTACATTAAGGGTAGGTTTCTGTATAAAATGTTCTCATTATAATGGTTTTGTTGGTTGTAGTGCAATTTTGTATGTAAATCCTGTAGGCTACCTTGAAATGGTTTACTCATACTTGCACTGCTTGATCTCAGTAATACTTAGATTGGTAATTTTAATTTTTTGTGTTATTTTACTTCAGATTTAAATAAATAAATACCTGTTTTCCTTAACTGTTGTTTCCATTAATTGCATTAGTAAGCTACAATTAATATCCTATTAACAAGACAAAGCTAGATCAATAAGACTTTTACAAACACGTTTTTAAGGGATGCAAAATATTGTCTAATTATTGTTAATAGTGTTAAGTCCCATAAAATATTGAGATATAATTTTTTGCTAATATCGCACACCCCAGTTCCAGGTTGAACAAAAAGTACAAAACCTGGAGTAGGAGTTAAAAAAGCAGCAGAAAGTTCCTGTGGTAGGAAAGCTATAAAAGTTCCTGTTTCTAAAAAGTCCCTGGTTCTTGAAAAAAAGTCCTGTAGTGGTAAAGAGTCTATTGTAAAGTTCTTTCAGTAATTAATTATTATAATGTAAAATACAGATTATTTGCTCAGAAGTCATGGGATTTCTAGAACAAATCACAAGATCAACGTTAACAAGTAGGATTACTAAACATGATGCTAGGTTATCACAGGTCACGTACACAAAATTACACTCTCTCTGAATGAAGTATTTATCTATCTGAATTCTAGGTGCTTTATGTAATAGTTGCACAGAGCTGGAGCATGTAAAGTATAAATTAGGTGCTAACTCTAGGCCAGATGTTGGCCAGTACACTCATATATACAGAAAAAAATTCAGAATGACCAATAAACTTAAGCAGAGTTTTGGGATGAGCTGGAAACCTAGAGCACCTATAGGAAACCCAGCTGAGCAAAGGAAGAACATACAAATTACACACAGCGGTGTGGCCCAGGACTAAAAACTGGGTGCCACTGTTGCCCCTTCCACAGGTTTTCCATGATAATCTGTTATTCTTATTGCTTTTATAATTTACTAGCAGAATACCCGCGCTTCGCAGCGGAGAAGTAGTGTGTTAAAGAAGTTATGAAAAAGAAAAGGAAATATTTTAAAAATAACGTAACATGATTGTTAATGTAATTGTTTTGTCATTGATATGAGTGTTGTTGTCCTCTCTCTCTCTCTCTCTATCTATCTATCTATCTATATATATATATATATATATATATATATATATACATAGCAAAATACCCGCGTTTGGCAGCAGAGAACTAAAAAGAAAAGGAAACATTTTAATAATAACGTAACATGATTGACAATATAATTGTTTTGTCATTGTTATGAGTGTTGCTGGCATATACATATATACACATATATATATACACACACACACATATATATACATATATACACATATATATATATACACACACACACATATATATATACATATATACACATATATATACACACAAACACATATATACATATATACACATATACATATCTACATATATACTGTATATACACATATATATATATATACAAATCTACATATATATATTAGGGGCGGGACTCGATTAAAAAAATTAATCCAATTAATTACAGGCTGTGTAATAATTAATCTTGATTAATCGTATGTAATCGCACATGTAAATTTGCCCCAAATCGCAAATGTGTTTTTTGAATTTAAACGGGTTTTAGTGGGCTACAGAATCAAATAATAGACATGGACATGAATATTGTAAACTCAAGCTCTTTTAATTTCTGAAAAGAAAAATGCTTTTAAACTGCATTTGAATTCAAAACAGAAACAAAAATATCATCCCCGGTTAAAATTGGGCAGACTTAAAAATAAAGTGGTAGTTTAAGTACTTTAAGTACATTTTCAGAATGGTATTGTCTTTAAATAATAATAGCCAAAATTTCAACATAAAGTGCAGTTTTTCTTCTTAAAAAAATAAGT
>JANRMT010062857.1:1258384-1280853 GCA_026402145.1 Polypterus bichir lapradei
CAAATGACTTATTGGTAGTTATGTAATTTTCCAAGTAGGCCTGAGCATTAGGATTCATCATTTTGGTATAAACTTTGTTTTGACTTTTGTGCTTTTCTTGTCCTTTTGGTTCTGCTCTCTGCTGGTATTGACCCTTCACTTTCTCTGACTACGTTTTTGGCTCCTTTTTCATCTCCTGATCTCCATGTTGCTCACAATAATCCTTGGGCACATCATCATGTCTTTAAACACCACCCTGTATCCAATGTAATTAATTCTGCACTTTTTTAGAGTTTTTATTTTATTATTAGAGTTATTAAATCAATGTGGATCAATTGACTTATAACAAAGTTCCTTTAGCACAGAAAAATCAAACATTGGATTTATTATTTCTCAAAAACCATTACAGTAGGTCATTTCAATGTGTAATAGTGGCAGTCTGTGTCTTAATGAATTAAGTGGTTTCTTGACAACACTAGAGTGTAAATCTGTCAACATGAGTTGATTAATGGATCTCAAATAGGGAATTTATAATGTATTTAAGATGAACCCAGTTCTTATATCTGTATTTCACAATGGTGTGTTTTAAGAACCATTTTTATTGTTGTAAATAAGGTCAATTTTGAGTAATGTGCCCAAAAACCTCTGTGAATATAAAAGCTCCTCTGAATCTGGAGTTCTCCAGGTAAGAGATTGTTTGCAGGTAAGTAGTTGTTTATCACATAATGTAATTTACCCGTTAATTCAGAAATCATAGAATAGAAAAATTATCCCTATTCACAACCAAAGGAATTTTCAACGAGGAAATATATCATTGTTGACTTCTTCTGAAAGATCGTGTTCAGCTGTCCCTGGTTGAAATCATGTAAACTCTCATTTGATTCTAAATTGTGTACAAAAATGGTTTTTATAATTCACCCAACCTCTATTAGACAAGTAGTTTTCTTAACTATAAATACATTTTGTAACATTATAATGTGAACACACAGGCTTCTAATTTTATACTTGAGTACAAGCATGTTAAATGTAGTATTTATAAAAATGTAACAAGTCAAGTAAGCAGACCTTAATTAAGGTAGTACAGTCCAGTAGGTCAACAAAGCCATAATATCCAGGATTTGAACTTCTAACAATGAATATTCATATTGTTGTCTATCAGCATTTCAGGACTCTCTTCCTTCATCAGGGCTGGACAAACTGGAAACTAATAATAAATAACTGTCACATCTCCAGACACAGACTCAGGAAGGAGTATTGACAAAGAACCTACCAGAAATATGAAAGTTTGGGACACTTCTCAGGCAAGGTGTCTACAATTTAAAATGTAAAGAGCACTAACTAGTTAATAGACTAGTGCCCATTAGCCCAATATTTTAATATTTTAATTAATTTCAATTATGAGCTTGTCTATGTATAGGTTATATACAGTATGCCCTGTTGTGTAATTTTGGGGATTGTTTCAATTTATTACTTTGTATTATGCTCCTCAGGATATGTGGTCTTAAACAAGCTCCTAATTGCCATTGCAGAAAAAATCCTGATGCTCATATTGGTTAAAATGTCTGGCTCTCTATTCAACACCTTCGGTTGAAGTTCTCATTGTGGTATCTTACACCAAGATATCTATTGTTTGTTTTATGAAAATGGGTCCTGTTGCCTGTATATAAACACTTCTATCACATTATAGTGTCCACCTGTAATTTCATATTTCATGGGCTGAAGCCAGCATATAATAGTGTTTATGCTTCTTCATCTTCTATCCTATCTCTTCTCTTAGATATAAAGCTAAATTGTGTGGTGCTGAAGATTTTTAACTTTTGCCATTATGGATCTAAAATACATGTTTTGATCCAACTGAAAAATGGTAGACTAGAAGAAAACAGAATTGTTGTTTGAAACTGGCCAAGGTCAAAAGCCAAGAAAACCGTTAAACCAAAATTCCACAGCCCAAAACACATGTCACAAATAAGGACTGAGAAACACACAATCAAAGTCTTAAATCCCTAAAGCTGTTCTTGAATATCTAAATGAATGGCAAAGATTAATTGTAATATTCTTTGTATAGGCTTGGATCAATGACATAATGACTTGAACCCATGTCTTGTGACTAGCTAGCAACAGCTGCAGCCATTCAAAGATACACAGTTTGGCAATGCAGCAGTTAAGTAACCGTGCAATAAAAATATTTAGAAGGTGAAAATGAAGAGATGCACAAAAGGCAGAAGAAAGATCTACACCCATCAAGTCAGAAACATTTATCTTACGTGACATGTATATATTTTGTATTTGTTTCTAGTCTTACCAGTATGATTGTAATATCATCACAGATACCATTGTGTAAAGATTATTTTTATGGGTGTGTTTGTTTGTTTAGGTACTGTCTTTATTTTGTGCTTCTGGTCCTTACTGACACGACCATCTTGTGTATAATTATCTGTACCCTCTTATATTTTCATTCTTCAATGAAACAAAAAAATCCATTATCTTCACCAAACTAGATGAATTATATGAAGTGTGCATAATATCACGAAACAGGAAACGAAGATGAATGTAGTACAGGGTCTGACGCCACTTGTGGACTTTATGAGTTCCTCGTAATGCCATTTGTGCTTATTAATGCGTATTTCTGTCCATTAAATGATCTTGTTTGAGATGCTTTATGTCTTTATATGTTTGTTTAAATTGACAATATCCTTGCCTACTTAGCAGAAATGAAAAACCTTTCTACTCAGTTAAGAAATAATCATGTATGTTTAACAAGTGTATGGTTCATTATTTCTGGGTTATCAGATATCTCAAAGCGATCAAGAATGGATTATACAAGGTACTGGCAGTTTACTTGACAATGGAATATATTAATTGTTTTCTAAGATTTACAAATTACAGACATTTTATAGAACAGAAAATGTTAGTAATATAATTTCTACTATCACAGATCTATCTAAAAAAAAAATCTCTATGATTGATTGATGGTTTCCCAATGACCAATTGGTGCTATTCCCTAGAATGGTTCCTGTATGGTTGCCAAGAACCTGAAAAGGTTTACATTTGTCTGAAAATGAATGTGTTAATTAGTAAAATTGATTATTAAAGGAAGTATAAACATACAATCCCTACCTCAATGATTCCATTCATGGTCACAAGAAGTGGGCAGCACTAGAAGCAAAGGCAGGAATCAACTTCAGACAGAGCTCCAGTTAAAATGATCAGTATTTGATTCTGTTATATACTTTGAGAGTGATTGGTTGCTAGTGCAGAATATGCAGTTTTACTTCAAACAGAAAATTCAATTTTTCCTATTATGACCTTAGCCTAAATGACTTATTATTTTCTTTCTTGTACTAAACAATTATAAAAACATATATGAAAGTCAAATGTCATGCCAAAATGACTCTTTATCTGATGACTAATGCAAATACTGGCTCCCAAAAAAAGTGTAACATAAATAACTGAAAATGTAAGAACACTCTGAAAACTCATTAATGTTTATAGTTCGACTATTCAGAAGCATTAGTCATATATCACTATGATGAAAAGTTGTGTAAAACAAGGGAAAATATGCTTTAAAGCATAAGACCCGTAGGCTGGAAATAAAATCCTTTGCTTGCTGTGGAATTTTTCACACATTTTGGCGAATGGTATTATTATATTTAAAATGCTAGAAGCAATATACACTTTGACATTATAAACATTTAAGTTGAAGGTCATTGGAGTATTAATAGTCTCCTCTAATGTTTCCTCTAAATATAGTACAAATATGTATCTTTCTCTTTTCATTTAGTTTTTAAATCCCCTGGCCAAGTTTAATGATGTAGTTTTAATCATGAAAACTGTAACTTTGCCTTTTATAAAATACATTGTCTAGTACTATATACACTAAACTGAATAGAAAATATTTTATGACTTAGGTGTTTTACTTATTACTTACTTACCACAATGCATTGGTCAGTTTGAAACCTGTAAAGCTTATACTTAGAAACCATAATTTATTTTTATGCCTTAACAGCCAGCACTGGTTGCTGCCTTTCGCCTAAAGCTGCTGGTAATGGTTCCACCCTCTGTGACCTAGAACTAGAATTAAAGGGTCAATTCAGTATTTTTTGAGTCAAAATAATTTCTTCATAATCATGGTATATATAAATTTGCTACCTGAAATTGTGTTCTGAAGTACATTTTATAAAACTAAAAACTTACTAGCCTGCTGTTGTGCTCTGGTGTAGCTGGCGGTTACAGGCTTGCAGTGAGTACTGTCCGTCCCTGGCGGCACTTTTTTAGGGGCGGCACTTTTTAATAAACTTTAGTTTTAGTCTTTTTTTTACTTTTTTGACAAATTTGTTTAATAGGGCTTTGACATGCTAATATGCTTTATCTATGTCAAAATTACATTTAGAATGTTTTCAAACTGTTACATATACATATGTTGCAAAGTTATATTTTACAAATGTGAATCTTGACCAGTTTGTCGACCTGTTCTGACTGAAAGGGATGAACTCTTCAATCTCAATATTAATATTTCATTATTATCTCAATCTCAAGATGAAGCGAACAAAAGAAAGTGATGCTACTTTTAGAAAAAAGAAAAAGGCGAGGGAAGGAGTATTAAAAAAGAATGAAGGAGCATTATTGAAATACCTCAATTGTGATTAATACTTAAAAACATATTTAAAATTTTTGTTGCTTTCATTTTTTGTATGATATGTACAGTCGATTCCGGTTAATTGGACCACCGGTTAATCGGACCAGCCGCTTATTCGGAACGAATCCTAAAGAACTGAAACAGATCATATTACATAAGCCTAATACTGTTCGCTTATTTTACCAAAATTCTGTTTAATCGGATCAAAGAACTTGACAGAGAATAAGAAAAAGAAGCCACAAGTCGCCCGCAGAAAGCGGATGTAAAGCAGGTCAGCGACATCGGGAGGATCCCTGGGCTCCCCAGGAGAACTTATGCTTTTATCAAAGGTCAGGAAGTCGGAAAATTTGTACCAAGTGAAACCAGTGGGGGTGAACATGCCTACCCTTTCTTTCCTAAAACGGACCGTCCAGTAGCTGGCGACATGAAGTCGAGCGTAAACAAGTGCAGTGCGTCAACAGAATGCGTCAGATCACACTAGACAAGTTCTTCAAACATTGACTGGAATTTGGTAATGTAACCTTTTTTATTGTGCTTCGCATGCTGAGTTTCGTGTAGATCGTTTCGAAGAATCTGTAGATTTCTTTTTCAATAAACAAAGTTGTAAGCAACCGTACATGTACATGTACCTAGATCTTGTTTTACGTTCGCCATACGCTTGTGCAGCACAATAAAAGCCATAATGACATTTTAATATATTACTTACAGCACGTCCCATCTTGGTTGCACATGTATAGGGCATGTTCGTGTAATCGGACCAGCCGGTTATTAGGACCAAAATGATCGCGTCCCGATGTGGTCCGATTAATAGGAATCGACTGTATTATGTTTTATTTTGTAAGCAAAGACCACCCAGGGTGACAAAAACTCTAGCTACATCACTGCTGTTGTGTTTCATAATGGTGGTGAAGGGTATCGGGGTCCTATAATAAAGAAAACATATTAAATTTATTGAATATGTCCACTTACATATTTGTTTTGATTTAAGAAACCGTGCTTTATTTGTTTCTGAGGCATGCTTGTGACAACAAAAGTAAACTTTTCAGAGATTCTTGGTACTATATACTTGAGGTAAGAATATGATTTCTTGCTTGTTTTTCTTCTTGCTGTGGCCATCATGGATTACGTTATTTCAATTCAACACCAAACCTGCCTCACCAGCCCATTACACGTGTTGTTATTTTACATAGCTTATGGAGGGCAAGATGCATGTCTAGTGAAAGCGCAGTGAAAAGAGTGCATATGAGTTCTGTTGTAGTTTGTACTCATAGCAGTACATCTGAACTAAACAGATTACACTACACTGCATTTTTAATACTGCGGTGGACTGGCGCCCTGTGTTGTCTGGGATTGGCTTCAGCAGACCCCCGTGACCCTGTAGTTAGGATATAGGAGGTTGGATAATGGATGGATGGATGGATGCATTTTTAATAAAAGCCTTCAATTTCTGAAAGAGCCAAGCCACTTTTTCCATGCACACAATCAAAAAAAATAAAACAGGAAATGAAATAGGCAGAGTACATAGAAGGGAAGAGATAGAAAGAGTTATCTATTTTTTAATTCAAGATAGTTCTCATTTGCTACGAAATTGGTGATAAAAGAACAGAGGACAACGTGTTTGAGTAAGTAAATTCACTGAAACTGGTTCAGATCAATCCATAAATATGCAGGCAGACTTCATGTTGAACTTGGTGCTGTGAGGTAGGAATGACAGCTCTGTGCTACCACTCTGCCTTTATTAAAACATTAGAACTGAACTTAATAAGTTTCAGTCTGATTAAACTTTGATGAACTGGTGTTGCTAAACTGGCCTTAATCCGTGCGTGTGTGTGCGTGCATTCACCCTGGAATAGATTGGTGCCCCGTTCTGGTTTTGTTCCTGCCTTGCACCCTGCGATTGCTAGCATGGGTTCCAGCTACACTGTGACGCTGACCTGGACTCTACAATCATTGCTTTCACACATCAGACACATATGTTCAATGAGCCAGGTCAGGTCGGGGGGCATACTCTGGTACAGCGTGTTGCCACACCCACCACACAATGAGACAGCTCAGGATCCTGGTTGGCAACCCCCCCAGGCAGGTCTGAGAAATAGTGGCAAAGGTTGTGCATGCTGCAGGTCGAAACCATCATTTTTAGAATTAGCCAATGGCCACCTTCAAAATAATGTAGACTATAAAATGAGAAGGTTGCTTTTTGCAGTTTTTCTCTTCATTGTTATTATCCTAACCTTCTTCATTTTCATACATAAGTGTGGCAAGGCAGGCAGAAAAGTTGATCAGTCAAAGAAAGGTTGGGGTACCACTGAATTATAGTTTCTATAAAAAGTATTCATCCTTTTGCTGTTTTCACATTTTATTGCCATACACAGTATCACAGTGGATTTATTGTGGCTTTGACTCTAATATCAAAGTGAACAAAGGTCTCAGCAAAGTGTTCTAAATTAATTACAAATACAACGCACAAAAACTTTTATTGCATAAGTATTCTCCCCCCTCAAATCAATATTCACTTTGGCAGCCATGACAGTTTTGAGTCTGTGAGCACAGGTCTCTATGAGCTTTTCACATCTGGACACTGCTCTTGTTCAGGTTGAATGGGGATTGTGAGTGAACATCTTTTTTCAAGGCCTGCCACAAATTCTCAATTTGACATCTGGACTCTGACTTAGCCACTCCAGCCATTCCTGTGTTGCTTTGGCTTAATGCTTCGGTAGGTCATAGTCTTGATGGAAAACACACCTTATTCCAAGGTATAGATTTCTTGCAGAATGCATCAGGTTTTCTACAGTTCTGCTACCTTTTACCTTCTACCCTAATAAGCCTTCCAGGGCCTGTTACAGGAAGAATCTCCACAGCATGATGCTGAAATCACAATGTTTCTCATTGGGGATGGTGTGCTTTTGATAATGTCCAAAGTTTAGCTTATGCCAAACATGGCATTTAGACTGATATACCTTATCAGACCATAAAACATTCTTCCAGTTTTTCAAAGCAATGGCTTACTCTTTGCCACTCTCCCATACAGCTGTGACTGGTAAAGCACTAGGGTGAGAGTTGTTGTCTGCACAGTCTCTCTAATCTCAGCTACTGTAGCTTATAAATCTTTTAGGGGTCTCATGGGTCTCTTGGTGACCTCCCTCACTAGTCCAATTCATGTATGATCGCTCAGTTTTTGTGTACGGCCTGTCTTGGAAGATTTCCAGCTATGCCATACTCTTTCCATTTCTTAATGATTGATTTAACTGGACTCCAAAGGATATTCAGTGACTTGGATATTTTCTTCTCTCCTTCCCCTGACTTGTTTTTTTCAGTTAATTTTTTATTTAAGGTGTTTGGAGTGTGTCTTTTATCTTCATTGTGTAGGCTAGACCACCATACTGACTTACAGAAGTCGGACCTTTCATATAAGGTTCATTTATGCTACAATCAATTGAAACCCCAGCCAGGTGATCTCCTTTTTGTGACTTTTAAAACTACAGTAATTGGCTGAACTGGTGATGACTTCGGTGTGTCATATTAAAGGGGTGAATACTTGAGTAATCAATTATTTTATGTGTTACATTTTGTGAATGCCATGTTGGACCTTTCCCAGGTTGAATGCTGTAATGGATGAATAGTATGGAAGGAAACATGACCTGGCTGGGATGGGGCTGAATCAACATGCCATGCAAAGGTAAAAATTAGTGGACAGTAGAGAGGAGCTGGGATACCAAGAGCAGTTCTGCACCCAGTATAATAGATGGCAGTGCTCCACTGGTGTGGGCCCAGTAAGGACAACTTCAGGGGTTTATAAGAATGATAGTCCTGAAGGACAACTCTGTCGGGGTCCTTGGGTGCACATCACAGAAAGAAGGATTCAAAGTTTCAGGAGTCTTCTGTTCGACCTGGAAGCTAAAGTTAATTTTAGTGATCTTAGATATTAGAAAATAAAAAATGTAACAATATAAGTAAAATATCAGTCATTTTCCAACCTGCTATATCCTAACACAGAGTCACGGGGGTCTGCTGGAGCTAATCCCAACCAACACAGGGTGCAAATCCTGGGCAGGGCGCCAGCCCACCACAGGGCACACACACACACACACGGGACAATTTAGGATCGCCAATGCACCTAACCTGCATGTCTTTGGACTGTGGGAGGAAACCCACGCAGACACGGGGAGAACATGCAAACTCCACGCAGGGAGGACCCGGGAAGAGAACCCAGGTCTCCTTACTACGAAGCAGCAGGAGGCCACCAAGCCTCCTAAGTAAAATATATTTTATTTATTTATTTATTTTTTAATTTTATTGATTTTATTGAAATCATACAACATTCCATACAAATAGATCAATTTTTACAAAAATAGGATAGAAAATAAATCAATCCCCACCCTTGAGAAAGAGAGCTTGGCCAGCAGAGTAAAACTTAAAGTAACCTTAAAAATAAGTAAATAGATGAATTAATAAGTGAATAAAGATAAATGGAGAAGAAAAATAGAAACTGAGAGAATCTGCTTCCTAAGTGCTTTAAAAGCTTAGTCTAAAATGTGATTGATTAGATCGTGCCAGGTTTTGAAAAAGTTCTGCACAGATCCTCTAAGTGCGAATTTGATTTTTTTCCAATTTCAAATAGTATATAACATCAGTTACCCAGTTACATATATTTTAGACGCAGATAGCATGTTCAAGTGTTCACATTTCTGCTGTCAGAGGCTGCAGCTCCACAAGCTTCCTGTTTGGCATTCTAAGTCTCTGTAAGGCAAAATCCAAAAATGCGTTTATTTTTGAGTCTATCTGATATATATAAAATTATATAGCTGTAATTTTTAAGCTAAATTTGAAAGCATAATTAGGAGACACTGTATGTTGTTATAAAGTCTTGTTTTGTTAATTCATTTATGGATGAATCACCTATTCTTAATTAACTTGATTAAAATCCTCAACATCTTTTAAAAGAGTGACACAAGAGGAAAGCATTGCTACCGTAACTGCTGATTACACTCTTAGTTAGGGGCTTCTTTTTTTTTGGGGGGTGTTTGTATGTTCACCCTGTGTTCTTGTGTGTTTGCTCTGGCAATTCTAGTCCCCTTGGACAGTTTTAATATTAATGGCACTAAGTTTGAAATTGAAGCATTAGCAGGTTAAGTGACTTTTTGGTGGCCACATAGAGTAGACACTGAAGCAGCAGACTTAAGATCAACTCTACAGTAGATCCTTCATCACTCATACACTGCTATCTTTCATATTGATGATTTCACTGGCATTTTTTTACAACATTTAAGTGTAGCACTCCACAGAATAGAAAAACATGCAATGAAGTATAAACTTCAGTTGGCCATGACCAGTGGGACCTTTCTTAAAAGTCTAGACAAACCTAAATAATAGATTGAGTGGCCTAGATTTTATGGCCATTACACAGGGGATGTCAAATGCAGGTAATGTCAGAATCACTTAAAGGAATATTCTGCACAAAGTTTTTTATTTTTTATCTGTTCCCTCCCCTGTGTTGTTTGTAATGGTGGCTGAGAAAAATATTTTTGTGAAGAAAGGAGACCACAGTTTATGATACAATGGGCTCCGATGGGGACAAGTGGGTGCTGAACAGCAGCAAACAATATTAAAATGTCATAAAACATTTCACATTAGTGCTGCACATATCCACATATAAGCTATTCTGTCATAAGCTAAGAACATTCAAAACAGTGCATTTTTTATTAACATAAATTCATAGACCTTAAGACTCGCCTTCTCCTCATTCATTGATCAAGAGTCCTGTGTTCAGTTCAAAAGCTCAATCCCATAAAAATGTGCTTCACGCTTGTGCATGTATTTTTTGAAGAATATTCCATTAAGAAATGCTTCATGTTTGTGCACTGATTTTACAAAACTGCTTATCTAACAATATTTTAGAAAAGAAAATGTTTTGGATATTGTGAGCACACAACTAGATAAATGACATGTGCATTATGTGACATAAGTAGCTTGAGATTATTTTCATGGGTGTTTTAACATTGATGTGGTTTAGTATTGGCCCCCCACTGGACCCTTTTGGAGCCTGCTCTGTCATAAATTTTGTGATGTCGACTCTCCACAAAAACATGAGATTTAAAAATATTCTTGATGATCATTACAAACAACACTGGGTAAATAATAGATTTAAAAAATATCATTTTTGGATGGAGTATTCCAGCCATCCCTATCAAGAGGTAAGCTCAGAGATATGCAGGTGGATGAGCCTATGGTGTCCTGGATAATGGACTATCTGTAAGGCAGACCACAGTTTGTGAGACTCAAGGACTCTGAGATGGATGTGAGCAACACTGGAGCACCAGTAGGAACAGTCCTGACTCCTGTTCTCTTCACTCTGTACACCTCAAACTATAAATATAACATCAGCTCCTGTCGCTTGCAGAAACTGATTCTGCACTTATGGGGTATACTGATAAAGGGAATGAGACAGAGGAGAGGAATCAGGTGGAAAGGTTTGTTTCTGGATACAGTGGGAATTGTCTGCATCTTAACATCAGCAAAACCAAGGAACTGGTTATTGATTTTTGCCACACCAAAGAGCCTCTATGTGTGGTGACAATACAGGGAATAGACATGGAAGTGGTGCCTGGGGGTCCACATCAATGACAGGCTGGGCTGGTCTCATAACACTGAGGAACGATGTAAGAAAGGAGAGAGCAGTTTTGTTTTTCTTTTTCTTAGGTGTCTGTGTTCTTTTACTGTCCTTCACATCTGCTATAACTGTGATGGCCCGTGCAGTTTTCTATGCTGTGGTATGCTGGGCTGGTAACATCACTTCAAGGGAGGCCCACCAAATCAACAAGCTAATTAAAAGGGCAGGCTCAGTTAAAGGATGCACTTTGGACCCAATGGTGGTAGCACTGACGGAGAGAATTAAAACAAAACTGAGTTCCTTTATGAACAATGCTGCACAACCTCTCTCTGACACAATGAGGACTTTCAGTCAATGAATTATTCAGCAGAAGTGCGTCAAGAAACACAACCGGGTCCCCTTTTATGCCAACAGCAATAAGCCTTTATAACGTATCATGGAGACTGTAACTGACAAATCAGAAGGTTTCATTTTTTTTAGTCATTCTGGTGTGTATTTGTGAGGGAGTTGTTGGTTGGTTGGTTGTCATAATATAATAATATTATTTTTATTGCACTTCTGAAAAAAGCCAAAACTTCCCTGAGAGCAAATAAAGTTCTACATGTCTGTCTACCTAAGCATTAAAAGAAAATTGCTAGGCTTGAAGTTAAAAAACAAAACCAGCATTGTAACCAAAATTCATTTTAAAGAGAAATAATCAGAATAAATGTTTTTTTTTTCACGAGTCATTCCTTTATTTTGTAATAAAGTTCCAACTGCATGGCTATCTTTTATAATGTGGAGGCCGTGATGTCATGTGTCAGGTAGTCCATGCATCACATGTGTCACCACATTGCCAGACCTTCATCCATGGCTCATGTATCTTCTCTTTTTATTGATTCATTTTAATATATTTTGCATATTTTTGTGATTCTTGTTTTTGTTTTTTTTTTTGTTTGCTTTTTATTAATTCACCGTGAAATTAGTTTTGTTTATTAATCATTTTGTATTATTAAATTATGAATTTATTTTTTCATTGTGCTGTGTTCCATTTTTTTGTATATTGAACCCAAATGTATTATGTGGCCATGAATCTTAAGCCATGCTCTTAAAATAATGGTTCTTTAATGGCATTTTTTGGTTCTTTACTGGGTTGCATGGTTCCTCATTGAACCATTGCCTGACAAAGCACCATTTCATTCTGGGAACGGTTCTTTGCATATGCAGTTGGTTCTCTGTGCTTTGAAAAACTGCTCAATATGTAGAAACCCTGAAATCTTTGATGTTTGGTAGGCTACCTAGGAGGACACTAACAGATCCAGCAAACCTGGCTTTAGTCTGTGTTACTGTATGCAGCAAGAGTCCTTTTAAAATCATGACTTATTGGTATTTCACAAATCCGTTACCATATATTCATGGATACTTACAATATGGAATAAATATATAAAAGCTCTTTTTGGAACCTTCATGGTTATGGGTCTTTTGGGAACAAAAAATGATTCCCCTGTGGCAATGCTCTGAAGAACCACTCTGACACCTTTATTTTTATGAGTGTACTACAGCTATGAGCTTAATACAAAAATCAAACCACATTCTGCTGTTTGCATTTCCGTCATACATATTTTAGGCAGCTTACATTATGTCTTTGTATTGATTTCGTGTCTTGTCCTTTGATCGTATAGCGAAAATGATTCAGGATTATTAATACGTAATTAAACATGACACTCATAATTTGTTTGATTTGCATCAATCCTTCTAATTCGGCCTGACAAAGCGCCCTGCGGATTTACTCGGGTTCATTCACCTGGCACAGGTAAGCAAGGTTGCTCGTGACGTCTCCTCTATTCCACGCCCCCTCCTCGGCTGTGGTAACTACGCCTGCGCCTCCTATTTGCATTGTGCCAGGTCCATTGTGGTTTAGGCTTCAGCACTTTTAAGCGGCGGGGGGGGGAGTCCGAGCGAGTCGTTTTCATTGGCTGCTTCTACCTGTTCACTGCCGGCTGCCAAACGGGTGTGTGTTACAGGCGAAGGCAAAGTCGACTGAGAAAAAGGAAGTAAAAAAAAAACCCAAAAGAAAAAAGTTTTCCAGAGTGGAGATCTTACCAAAAACGCGAGTTTTAAGCAATTGTCCAGTTTAGCTTCTCTTTCGAAGCTTTAAGGGAAGTAGCCATGCCCTTAGGGCTAAGAAGTAAGAAGAAATCCAAGTCGAGGGAGAGCTCGCATCTGATGGAGAACGAGGAACTCGGGGAACGGGGAGGATTCGCCGGGAGTAGCGTTGTCAAAGCGTCCGCCAATGGAGCCGGGCTACCTCCTCCTCCTGCCAACCTGCGCCCTAAGTTGGTGTTTCACACACAGCTGGCTCATGGCAGCCCCACCGGCAGAATCGAGGGCTTCACCAACGTTAAGGAATTGTACGCAAAAATTGCCGAAGCTTTTCACATCTCCGCTGAAGAGGTAATCATTATTATGATCACTTATTTACACACGATTATTTATATGAAGGGGTGCTGGCTTTTGACATTTTTGCTCTATTTATTATGCTGGTGTAATCAGTATCTGATCGGTATTTTATTTTATCGCTTTAGCATCGCCCCAGGTCGCTCTGAAGCGCTGTCACCTCAAGCGACAGATTCACCGTGCACGTTTGGTCAGATCAAACCCGAATATCCACTGTTAATAAAGCACCCCCTTATGAGTATTTTTTGGTCTGTTTTGTGTTGCGCCACAAAGATTTTTTTTTTTTTACCAGAGCAAGGGATTATGTAATAGTGTACTGACTGTTCCACGTCTTTCTTAGTTACTTGAACCAAGATCCGGCGTTTTCAACCCCAGTAACAAATTAAACAAAGTTGGTTGCACGGTTATTGCGTTCTTTCAAGGTTATCTTAAAAAAAAGGTTGGGCTCGAAGTTAAAGCAATATGTTGTCACTCTGAAAAAAGGTGCAGTACACGTCCATGTGTCGATTATTTTCTTGCTAAACAGGTTGAGGAGCAGTCTTACGTGCCACTACAATATTTGTTTTATGATTCAATTTTAAAAGTGCAGTACAGCATATTATTAATCCCTGCTAAGTGAATAGATTTTATTTTTTAGGTTACTCCTATTAGAAATTGTTATCAGATAGTCAAAGTAAAATACTGAAGTAACATTTTCTAGGCTGTCTTATTACTGTATAATCAGGGCCGGATTTAGACTTGATAAGGCCCTAAGCTATTTGAGACATGGGGCCCTTTATAAGTCCAGATATGCTGTAGTATATTTAAGTATATATGACAATTGCTCACTCGGACAATTTGTTTTGGGGGCCCCCAAGAAGGCGGGGGCCCTAAGCTATAGCTTGTGTAGCTTATATGTAAATCCTGCACTGTGTATAATACACTTCCAATATGTAGCCATTTTGAGCTGACTAATTGTAGTCACTCGCCATTGCCTCATACAAAAAGGCTTCCTTTAATATGAGATATGTTGGGATTTTAATTTGGGGTTCATCGATTAGATTTATTGCAGTTTTTCAAATACTGTACATGGTGATTTATTACAAGAGAGGGTACAGTAGTTGTTATAATAGCATAGCATTCTCAAATCAGGGTAATCCAATTCAAGGTTTAGGGATAGATGTTCCAGAAGCAGCTCTACGTTAAAAAATAACGTTGGATCTAGTCAATAAAATTATGTCACATTTACGTTTAATGTAATTAAGCAGCGAAGATCTAACAACAACAAGAGTTTATTAAATGTAATAAGTTGTTTTGTATCAACTTGGTAAAATTTAGTACTGTACACCAACAAGTGTAGATTTAATATGCAACAATCACATAATTAAGATTTTTTTTTTTGTTTTCATCAGGCGTTTTGCATAGTAGTACTTCCTGAACTACACAAGTCAAGCATAAGTAGTTTGAAAAGCCCCCTATTGTTAGCCATTCAATTATGGCAGTTATAATTAATGTATTTAGAAGCACTCCTGTCTTCACATGGAGAAGGCCTCCATGCTTGTGTGATGTACAGTATGCAGTTTGTTTGGTAGATTATTGACTGTACATGAGCCCCAAGCAATTTTCATAACCACCGCCACTCTTTGTCAATTAAAATGGTATTATTATGTACGGACTTCCTCTTTCTCAGATACCATACAAATGAATGAAGATCCCAAAACTCTCTTTGCAAAATCTTTACAGAAAGGGCGTTCCCTTAATGCAAATTAACTAACCTTATGCAAATGAGACATGGCACTAAGAAAAATAACTAAAAAAATATTCCAAATGTACAAGCCTTTTTTCCTCTTCTTGAAAATGCAAACAAAAAAATCACCTGATTGGGGGAGCAGGACCACTTGACAACATGGCTGCTTGATTTCCTAATGTGAATTGTGATTCATTTGCTTTGATTAAACATAAAAGAATCGAGCTATTGTGACTTTCAACAAAATTAAAGTCAACTGTATTAGAATCAGATATGTTAAACCTACAAATGTGTATTTTCACTTGAATCAACTTAAAGTTGCTGTGTAATGACAAATGTTCTCCAAAATTATACCTTTAACCTTAAGAACATTCTAATTTTGACTTAAGTCAACCTAAGGTGGTTGGATAATGGTAATAGTTTTGTGATTGGTGTTGTTAATTAAAGCGATAAAGGGAATGAGACATGTAAATTACATGTCTAACTGTGACACTAGGGAATTGAATTCACTTGTACTTTAAAAGTAAATGCTCAGCTTAAAAACATTCATATTTGAGTAAACTTAACATAACAACATACCCCAAGAATCATTTTGGAATGTAGTTTAAGACAAATTTCTATCCCCCTGCAAAAACTTTCAAACATTATTTTAAATATTTATTACATTAGTAGCTGTAGAAGTAGGAGTAGTAGTAATGGGATGATAATTTATTTTTCAATTAGCAGGTGAATTTATCCAAAAACAAAACCATTATACATAAAATAAACCAGTGTATATAAAATGAATAAGCAAAACAGAACACAATTTGAAGTTGCACAGGATATATGAAAACTAGAACTTGGACCAGGCCAAAATGACTTAGCAGCTGATTGAGTCAGTAGGGCTGCAGATCTCCAGGAGGCAAGTAGGTCTGGAACAAGATCCATCCATCCATTTTCCAACCCACTATATCCTAACTACAGGGTCACGGGGGTCTGCTGGAGCCAATCCCAGCCAACACAGGGCACAAGGCAGGAAACAATCCCAGGCAGGGTGCCAACCCACCGCAGGACACACACAAACGCACCAAGCACACACTAGGGCCAATTCACCTAACCTGCATGTCTTTGGACTGTGGGAGGAAACCCACGCAGACACGGGGAGAACATGCAAACTCCACGCAGGGAGGACCTGGGAAGCGAACCCGGGTCTCTTAACTGCGAGGCAGCAGCGCTACCCACTGCACCACCCTGGATAGGGATAGATGTTTTGTAAAAATGTGTGTCCCCGAGAGCGTTTTGGAGGGTCTTTTTATAGTACAGACTCATCTGCTGGATTTCTTCAGGATTACGATTTATTTTTTTCGTTTCTTTTATTTAGCTAAACATCAATAAATCCAAATTTAGAAAAGAAGGAAGCAAATTAAAAGCAACACCACTAGGCAAGTTCCAAATTTTATTATATATTTTAAAAATAAGTTGGGTTTGTTTTAATTCTGTACTTTAATACATTTTAAAATTGATGTTTGATAATCTTTGTCTTCATTAAATGTAGTCCCTTGTGTTTGCTATGCTTAGAGCATTCGACTGTAAATCCTCTTGTATTGGAGTGTCAGTTGTACTCACGCGGTTCTTGGTGATAGTATAACACTGTTTCAAGTTCTTTTAGTTTGACTGTTCATTTGTTTGCATTTTCTGGTCTTCAATCTTGAGGGGGGGCTCAGAATGCAGACTGAAGACCCCATCCACCCTCAAACCACGCCTGAATTTTTCAAAGTGTCCTCTTGGTTGACTGCCTCTGAAACAGTATCACAAGCAGGGTTCCACATGACAAGAGGCACAAACCTACCAGAAGGTGATTCTATAGGCTTACTGTTGCATAAAAAGTTAGACTTTGATCTGCCAGGGCAACTGAGTTACTGATCATGCTGCTTTCCTTGGAAGTCTTCATTTTTTTAGTCGGTTAATTAAAAATGCATGATTAAAAAGTAACTGATATTGCATAATAGGTCTTTTCTCACTGTTTCCCTAATTCAAATTACTATGCATTCAAACTGTTTTTGTGTTACTAGTTTTTGTTGGTTTTTTCTATTAAAGTTTGTATATTACTTTTTTTTATTGAATTTATTAAAAGAAAGTAACATTCCATATAAGCAAGTCAAACTTAACAAAACTAAATTCAATTCAACCCCCACATAGTTTGTATATCACTTAACAGATAACGCTTTCATTTCTTCTGCCTGTTTGTAGGGTCACATACTTAAGCTTGCAGTTTCCACAAACAATGCACTTTGAAAAGTGTTTCATTTTTCTTATTTTAAACTTTCCACTAAGTGTTTTGTGTAGGTGTACGTTTAAAGGTTGTGAAACTGAAGGCTAGTTAGCCTTCCTGAAAGTCTTCACTCTTTTTAAGTTTAATGAGGCAGCAGCTGTGAGTATGTCTTCAAATACCGACCTCAAGTTCTTATAAAATCCGTTCCAGAGGAGTGACCATATCCGTACTGACCTTAATTATGGGTTAGAACTGTCATCAAGATTTGAAATGTATAAACTGTAGTGTTTCTTGAAATGGAGACACTTGCATGTGGCATCCATTATTAAAGAACCTATGTTGGTTTTTAAAAAGAAAAAAATAGGCACAGTGTTGAGAAGTATCACCTTTTTATTGCTTTCAAGGTTAGGTCAAGTGGGAGTGTGTTATGTAAAGACAAAGTAGAAGAATTATGGATGAAAACAGATGGAGAAGAATGTCCATTTCATGTTCAAAGATAACCCTGTGACAAACCTATCTGTGAATGTTTTACTTTTAGACATATGCTGTTATTCTTGCTCAGCTAATAAATCTTTACTTTATATAGATAATTTCAGATTTATGCTACATAAGATGTCCATATTTTATGTTGACTTGACATGGTGTAGACCCCCTCCCACCATCAGCCAGTCATATTATATAATCAACATTTTATATTGTAATCATCTGTTTATATGAATCATTGGGATTTAGTTCTGTATTACTGTATATTTAACTTAAGTTGTTTCGTTTTGCTTGGAAACGTATTAGTACTTTGCTGTTACCGTATTCTACTTCTATTCTGTATACGCACTCTGGGCCTGTAGTTGTTAAAGACCACCATAAAAGAACTGAATTTAAATTGAACTGAATAATTCAGAAAGTTTTTTTTTCTGAACTAATTGGTGGTGTGTGGACAAGATAGCTTCTGCACAAAGAGAGCTCTGGAAGCATATTTCACTTAGGCGTCTTTGGGAAGCATGTGCTAAAATAGAAAAAGAATGTTGTCAAGTGCCTTTGTATCATGTTACATTCCATTGATTTCAAATTAATATGAAAAATGGACAATGGCATAATTAAAAGATAAATTAATTTTCCCTCATGTTCCTGATAAGAACAGGGGTTTTGTAAGCGTTTATGGGTACTTTGCATGATTGGAGACAGTATGGTCACCACTGCTCCCTTGAACGAAGGAAAAGGCATACCCTAACCTCAGTTGGATTTATGTACAACTGATCTACTTGTTCATTGTGTTTCTTCTTTGGTGAAAGCCCATCTTCCACTAAATAAACAAATGATATTTACTATCTCCACCTACATCTTTAAAGCATGTCATCTTGATCATCTAAATTGCATTAGCCTTTTAAAAACACAATCACTGGCAGAATGGCTCAATATAGTGAGAAGATCTAGTATAGCGTTGAAGAGAATAGGGTGCCTTTCCTTAATGGGATCAAAGTGGGAACAAGTGAAAAGGATTTATTAGGTTAAGAGGATCCAACAAATTCAAAATATTTATTTGCTCTGTTGTGTTGGAAATTCACCACACAATACGGAGAAAAAACTCTCAGACAAACTGTAAGGCTCTGGGCAGGTGGTATAAGCAATGTAGATATAAATGGATGCTTCCTAATTTTGCATGCTGGCCAGTGTCTTCAAGCATCAGGAATTAGTTTTAGGTACACATGTTACATTTGCTAATATCAGAATAGTTTAGAGATGTGGATTACTGTAACATAAGTATCTTTGGTATGTGGGAGTAACCAGCAGTCTAGGTTGAAATCCATGGGGAGAATTAGCAAACAACACACACAAACAGTGATGGCTTGGGAATCCAACTCTTTTTCTAGGAGTTGTTTGATTCCCAGCTACACTATTTCCACAGCAAGAGTCGGAATAAAAACACAAAGAATGAATGTAATGAATATAAAGTAAGTTGGTTAATAGTGACAGCATTATTAAAATGAGATACAAGAGAGAGTCAGTTTTATTATAGCAAATGTAAGAATGAGAGTGCTAACCACAGGGCCACCATGCCATCCCAGATATACCTCATATACCTTTAATGATAATCCTAGAAGAAGATGCAGACACCTTTCACAACATTAACTGTGAGATGAGCAGCATGAGAACATTGCTAAAGGTTACAGCGACTGTCTCGAGTTTCGCATCCCTGGACAGATTATAAAGTGCACTGGTATCAGGTGTCACCCAATAAGAATTTGTGTACTTGTTTAATTGAGAAATTCCTCGTTTTGAATAGAATAGTTTGTTTAATCAACTGTTTCCTAATTCTCACAGTTAAGGATGATTTATTAAAAAGTCCAAGTTAGGACTCAAGTACAGTCGTACAACGGGTGACATCTCAGCACCAAACTAGTTTGAATGGAATGGAACAGTGTCCTGATGTACTAATATTAGGGCTTAGTCTGGGGAACTGAAGACTGAGCAAAACTAATTTAATTTATAGTGTTAAGTCTATGACAATTGCAGAGTTTTTCTCTCAAAATACAGTTTCAAGTGGATAAGTTAAAATTTTATTTTTAGTATTAGTGCCTATGAGAGGTATTTGTTATCATCTAGCAAAAATAGAACAACATCTGCATAAGTTAGACTTCCCTTTGATAAACAGGTGCAATATTTATATATGGAGATTAGACTACATTAAGAGAAAAAGTGTGTGTGTATATATATATAATATATAATATATATATACAGATATGTATATCTATACTAATAAAAGGCAAAGCCCTCACTGACTCACTCACTGACTGACTGCCTCATTCATCACTAATTCTCCAACTTCCCGTGTAGGTAGAAGGCTGAAATTTGGCAGGCTCATTCCTTACAGCTTACTTACAAAAGTTGGGCAGGTTTCATTTCGAAATTCTACGCGTAATGGTCATAACTGGAACATATTTTTGTCCATATACTGTAATGGACTGAGCTCGATGGCTGTGGGAGGCGGAGTTGCGTATCGGGTCATCACGCCTCCTACGTAAGTACGTAGAGAACAAGGAAGAGCTCCAAAGAGCGCTGAACAAAAAACGCCATTTCACAATTGAGAAGGCAGCAAAAGATTAGGAAGCAAGTGATGCATACAAGCATATTCATAAGTGCAGCTACTACGGAAACAAAGCACGGTGTGAACCGTAAGTTTAAATTAAGTTTATGGACACACTCCCACTACCGTTTGTCATGCATATGACGAATATGGTATTCGCGAGATACAAGTTTAATGAGAAGACGCGAGGTATAAACGAGACTTTGGATCACTTTGTAACGGAGTTAAAATTGCTATAGCAAGAAACTTTTAAGTGCCGGGTCTTAGCTAACATTAAATAAAGCCGTGGACATTGCGAGATCGCACGACCACAGCTGAGAAGCTTCGATGCATGTACTCCGAGTGGCTCACGTCAACTGACTTTGCAGGACTGGAAAAGATTAAATTAAGTTCAGACACACGCTACCGCTAAATATTCGCAGGCAATTTCCACAACTTAATACCGGGAATGCCTGTTGAACATCTTACATTCACGAGTACCGATCTGGGTGGTGAACACTTCGATGAATGAAACCTGTTATCTTTACAACGGTTGACAAACACGGAATATAACTTGAACACAACACATCCTCCAAATACGAACCTGATTGAAAGAAATAATGATAATCAAATCCTTGATGACAGCAACACTCATAACGGTCACAAAACTATTATATTGACAATCATGTTATGTTATTTTTAAAATGTTTCCTTTTCTTAGCACAAGCACAGCTGAGAAGCTTCGATGCATGTACTCCATAACGCGTTAAAAAAAATAACGCATTTAATCACACTTTGCATTCCAAGCAAAGGGGAACTTTTGTCAATGCATGATTTCCTGGTACATCGATTACATTGATGCACACATCAGAGCTACAAAAATGTAAGAGTCGGAAGAAAGCGCGTTGCTAGGACTGATCGAAGGCAAATTTCATTTCAAAAGACTACCCGACGGAAGCCTTGATAAAAGCGTGGTTTTGTGCAAACTGTGCAAAAATGAGTTTGCATACCACCGAGGCTCTTCAACCTTACAGTACCATCTAAATGCAAAGCATGTTACAGCGAGCACAGAAACTGTGCATGCTGTTAGCACTAGCAGTACGAGTTCGAGTACCAACAAAAGGTGTCGGCAGCCCAAACCTGATGAAATGACTGGCTTCAGGACCAAAATTAGTAAGTCAACATCGGTCAAACTTACAAATTCTCTCACAAAATAGATTGCTTTGGACTGTAGACCACTAACAGTGGTGGAAGATAGGGGGTTAGAAAATGTGCTACAGTTAGCGTCAGGAGATCCAACTTTCCAACTGCCATACTGAAAGACTATTTCAAGTAAAATTCAACAGCTTTATGACACTGAAAAGCAAGCAAAATTAGATGCATTACAGAAAGCGGACTTTGTGGCTCTTACTGGGGATCATTGGACTTCCGTGACCGTTAGTAATTCTAATTACATCTAATTACAAAATGTTCAATGATCACACTGTTTTAGCCTAATGTACAAAATAATTTTGGCTAAGGTTACTCAGAGTTTAAAGGTGAAGCTGGTCAAATTACCTTTTATGTTTCTGCCTTATTTTTTTAAGAAGAAAAACTGCACTTTATGTTGAAATTTTTGTTATTATTATTTAAAGACAATACCATTCTGAAAATGTACTTAAAGTACTTAAAATACCACTTTATTTTTAAGTCTGCCCAATTTTAGCCAGGGATCATATTTTTGTTTCTGTTTTGAATTGAAATGCAGTTTAAATGCTTTTTTTTTTTTTTTTT